>JAYESA010000015.1:1442083-1736066 GCA_036927795.1 Iris macrosiphon | reverse complement strand
CTAAAATACATATGCTTAAGAAATACTATGGTAGTAGTAGTAGTTGGTTGTGTTCTGCTAGCTCTATTAATGCTGTCATGTCTTTCATGCTTTTTTACATGGAGATGGAAGTCTTCTTTATCTATAAACCTTAATAACAGAGGTGGTTATACATTAGAAGGCATATTGCATTTGTCAGATGATGCTCTGATTTTGCAAAAGGAGGACCTTCATCTGCAGACAATTGACATGGTTATCTCTCTCTAAGTTCATTGTCTTTCGTCACAGTAGTCATTAGCAAGCTTCTTGCCCTGGGTGCTTTTCGTTCTATTGTTTCTTTTCCCATCAAGCAATCTTTTCCCATATCAAGGGAACACCAGTAACCCTGCAGGGCTAGTCGGTATCCATGTCTATTGTTTTCCGTTTCTCTGTTTCCTCTTATTCTGAATCTCTTGTACATAACAATACCTGCTTATACCACCAGGTCCCTCAGCAGCAGAACGACTACGATTGCGGCATCTTTGTGCTTTATTTCATGGAGCGGTTTATTGGAGAGGCGCCCAAAAGACTGAGAAAGACGGATCTCACCATGGTCAGGCAACAAACATATATTGGACATGCCATTGAATTCACATGATTCTTCTTTAGATTTTGTTCTCTTTTGAACTGTTTTTTCTACCACAGTTTGGCAGAAAGTGGTTCAAACCTGAAGAGGCTTCTGGCTTGAGACAGAAAATCCGGGACCTGCTTGTCGAAGAATTTGAGAGTAGGTTTGGTGGGGAAGTAGCACAATCATCTGCATCCTCTAGGGCTCCTCAAAGTGATGAATAGCAAGGCACTGCACCTTCATTGATGCATGCAAGTGATTTGCCACTGAGCCACATACCTGCCAGAATGCAAACCATCTGAAATCATCGGTCTTCCAAGCAACTGAATTTGGCCCACAACAGTAAAGAGCTCTTTGATCAAACAACAAGGAACAAACTGATCATTTGATGTACTGTGATTATGGGCAAGCAACGAATATATAGTTTTTGCCGCAAATGCTGGTTGTCAGGTTTGGAATGTGTATAAAAAATCTTATAGGATAATTGTACAGCATATGAAACAACACTTCCAGCAAAAAATGCATAATGTAACTCCGTCTAAATGTCTTGAGGGTGAGCTCCATTTCTGCTCCACACCATCAATTACATGGTCGCTTTCTGACCTTGTTATTGTATATTTCCTCTCTTTGACAACTCATTAAGCATATTATATGCTAACGTGTTGTCATGTTTCTGTTGTTGCTTCGACACCCATCATTTCAATAGGCTTCTACTTTTTAGTCTGAGGATATTAGAGTGCTCATAGCTTGTTGAAATAACGTGTAGTTTCCTGCTGTCTCCAGTATATTCCCATACCCCACTGCATGGTAAAGGAATGCTCCCATGTACAATCCAGTGACTCACTCTCAATCCAAGGCTATTGACAGCTTTTTCGTTTTAATAATCTTGTCTTACTTTCTCGCATCAAACTCCCAAGTATTTCATCCTCCAGTGTCCACAGACGTGGCCAATACATTCTTTAGAAGCTTTCAGCATGGTAGAATGACCTATGAGTTCAATAAGTTTATACCACGTGTAAAAAGATGGAAAAAAAAAAAACTGTGAATCACTTGGAGCACCTTTTAAGCATTCCGTCACCAATAGACAAGTTTATACCATAAATGTATAATGTAAATCAGTTCAGACGTGGAACATCGTACAAGTTAAAAGTCCTTTAACAGTCATATCCTGGAACAAGATGAAAATCTTTACATGGATTGATTTGGAAATTTCCGACCAATCTATTTTGAAGTTTTAGGGACCACAACACTGTTTCAGCTCCATAATTTCTCTGAAACAGGTCGGTCATCCTACTTTCAGGAGAGTAATCAGCTCCTTCACTGCTTAATGTGCTAAAAGAAAGTTGAGACCATCAATCAAGGACCTCTGCGCTTGCCAAAGATAGAAAGACAACCCTTAGGTTGGTCAAGAGGGATCATCCCTCCACCCTTGGACGTGTCAATAGCCTCCAACATCTTTACCACCTCATCCATCTCCGGCCTCTTGTCGGGATGTGCATCCCAGCATCTCTTCATCACATTTGCAAGGGAGCTCGGGCAGCAGCGGGGGATCTCGGGCCTTAGGTTCTATTGTGTAACAAGAAAAATTAGATTTTTGGGCTATTAATTAAAACTTGATTTCATTAACATCAAGAATAAAACAAACGGCTTTTACCTGCCGCACAACTGCAGAGGTGACCTCTGAGAAAGTAAGATCAGCATAAGGCATGTCGCAGCAATATATTTCCCAGAGACAAATGCCATAACTGTAAACATCGCATTTTCTGTTGTATGGATTGCCATTTAGGACCTGTGAAGATCAAAAAGCTACTTAGAGAAAACATGAAAATGGACATTATATGTCATGTGGGAGACTTCAATTAGCGAAAAGGCATTATCATATTATGCAATTGTTATATATATATATATATATATATATATATATATATATATAAGCATTGGTAATTAAATTTTCTGGCTTATATGCTCAGGACTTGGGTACAACTCTCTCAAACTCGGCCCGAAGGGCCCCAAAACCCAGCCCAAGAGAGACCGCTCCACCTGGCCCGAAAGCTTGCACTGCCCGACCCGTATACCGGCAGCTCCACTCCAACCATTTTATTAAATGGAAGGAATAATATTGCTCCCCCTTCGTCTCGAACCTGGGTCTCTGTCTCAAACCAAGGTCTATGGAAAAATGCCTCCCACCTACACGTCCTTACGGTGACAAGGCTCGAACCCAGCCGACCTTGGCTAATGCACCCCCCCCCCCCTCCCCCCCCCCCCCCTCCCTCCCGCACGCCCACCCACACTAGGCTAGGGAATATATATGTGTGTGTCAAACCCGTTTGTCCCAAGTGGTCAGCGGGAAGCGACATAACCGTCCCGGCTTAGAGGCTCTCGGTCAAGGGATCGAGTCTCGGGGGCGGTGGGAATATATATATATATATATATATATATATATATATATATATATATATATAATTTTATTCGAGATTTTAATTGGGTGGTCGTTGTCGGGGTGGACGTTGGGAGGGCTCGAACCCGACCGGCTCCTCCCCGGGTGTCCGTGCCTAACCACTAGCCTAATAGCGCCGGACTCCTATATATATATATATATATATATATATATATAAGAGAGGACATGATCCTTAAGAGAGCTGAATGGAAGAAGATTCAAACAGACGACCCCAGAAATTCAAGATGTTGTTGTTGTTGTTGTTGTTGTTTAACATCTGAATCAGTAAATACATTTATTTTTGGTGCGACACAATATCTATCAAACTTCATTCTACTTATACGATGCAGTCCTGGAGACATGTTCTGGAATATCTTTTCCTATAATATGGTGACAAGTGATATATAGCAGCTGTGAGGAATAAATGTCATCTCCAATTATTATAATTTTAACATACAAATAAATAAAGCCCCTATATCTGTAATATCTCTATCTTGGAATGAGGTTGAAAGAAAGGATAAACAGGTTTGAAACCTGATAGCCACCTTGGAACACACTAGATATCTAGTTTAGGCATCTTCAAATATCTTTTTGCTACAACTTATTGCATCAACATTACCCAAGTGCAGTGTTAAGCAAGCTAGCCTTTGCCAAGAAGAGAAGGTTACACAGATACCCAAGTTCAACATGAGCGCATGTATTAACGGCTAGATACAATTTGAAATAGGCAACTGTTTATGCTCTTTTAACACCCACAGGCAACCCGGTGCAACTAACCAAAACACCATTTCGACTACACAGATTCCAGTACCCAAATTGGAACCTTTCAGTTTGGATTCTAGCTTCACTTAAAGCAGAATTGGAAGATTCGGGTTGTGTGCTTTCTGTTTTGACACATCCAGCATGGCACGTCCGTCATGTTTGAGATTCAGAGACACCTATTCTCCCTATGATAATATTTACACATTTCTTCTCCCAGCCTCCAGTTCTGTATTCTACACCTGCAGAAATACCTATTCTCCCTATGATAATATTTATTTACAAACACAAGTACATGTGATCAAGTTAGGGTTAACCACACTTGCACAAAACAGTTTGTTTTCAAGTGGGCAAGATATAAGGGAGTAGGGGAACATAGAACCTACCCTTTTACTCAAAGCAGTTTCCCATCGGAATGTCATTCTTTCCCATTCTATGTATTGTGTCAGAGTTATAATGTGAATCCTATAGGAAATTGTATCATATTACCTCTTCATCTGGGCTCTTCTCTATCAACAGGAACCTGAATGATTGGTTGCACGAGCTTAAACTGCATGACCAAAAAGGTAAAATCTATCTACCCACCAATTGGTCTTCTAGGTTTTATGGTGAGGCTCTTTCTTTCTTTACCTTGGATAGAAATTGGCAGTATTAAAGAGGTTCGAATTCTAGTTGAGATCCACTATAAGAATTCTGTCAACTCTGCTGTGAAGCTTTCTCATGCTCCTGGAGAAAGTTGGGTGATGATGATAATGATATCATGACGAGTTCAAATTCATAAGATATCAACTCTGACGTCCTCCTAGAGTTGGGAAGAACCAGAAGGGATAAAAAGACAGTTGGCTTTTCTACATTTTAGGCATGAATCTGCTACAGTACTAGTTCCTATTTCACAAATTGAATCTCTGCAATATCTAGCAATATATTCATCACCTGGCCATATATTAGGTGAAGATATTTAACATATACACCTCTTCTTCCTGACTGTCATTTGATGTTTAAACTGAGCAGGAACAGACCCAAAGAATGGACGGAAGGGGGGCAGGGCCCCCTTGTTGTCATTAATTATACTAAGTTTTAAAATTCTGGAAAAATTAGTGTATAGCAACCCCACCCCTAACACACACCTCTCCTTCCCTCCCTCTCAGGGTCCTCATCAATGTCATGGAAGTTATGCATGCACAAGAGAACTATCCGTGCAAAAGTCTGACACCTTAAGTTGCCAAAGAATATTTCCATCAACATTTGGGATAACATCCTACCAAGCATGAAAAACTGAAAAAAGAGGTGCCATACCTCAGGTGCCATGTAACCAAGAGTTCCTGTTTCTCCCGTCATGTCATTAGGGTTTTGTGCCTCGACACGAGCAACACCAAAGTCAGCAATTTTAACAGTTCTTGTCTTATCCAAAAGCATATTCTCCGTCTTCACATCCCGGTGCACAATTTTCTTTGAATGAAGATAACTCAGACTATGGATATACATATGTATCAGCCCTCAAGACAGATATATGAAAGTTAAAACGAAGAACAACAAACTTTTATAGAAATATAGCCGGAGCTTATGTTTACCCTCTTGCAAGATCCAGAGCCAGCTGAACAACAACTTTGAAGGCCAGTTTTCTTCTACGGTTTTTTATAAGATATGTTTTCAGTGCACCTCCTTGAAGGTATTCAACAACTACGCAGCAAACATTACTTGGCATAGGAAGAAGACCATTTTCCGTTTGTATACTTAGACCGGCTGCACCTACAGTAGCCCCTATGAACTGCAAAGAGTTTAAAATTAAGATTAGATTAGGAATTTTTTAGGAAGCATGAGAAGAAAATCAAAGCTAAGCAAGAAACCAAATGCAAGAAGAGATCAATTTTAGAAGAATATAAACTCTATTGAGTACATAAAATCAAGTAAATGCCATTTGCTTAGTCTGCAATATCAAGATAAAGGCTATTACCTCAAGTTTATACTACACAGCAATACCTTGTACTACAAATCAAAAGATTCTCCATGTCCGTTCATCAAAACCAAACAAGTATTAAAAAACACTAAAGCTTAACGTAACTGTATGTATCTTGTGCAGGAATATGATTTGTAAGCTCCAATTGCCATTTTATGATATCTTTAGGAGATACATCACCCCATTCAGATCAATCAATTCCCTTGGATACTTCAAAATTGTGGAACAAAGTGTGTCATTCTATGTATGGTTAGTTGAAACTGTGACAAAGGATTTCCAGTGTCAGACGTTAACATTTCAAAATCTTTCAAATTTTCATGATGATGTATGGACTTAGCCACATAGGTAGATTAGGACTCAGACGTATAGGTTAGATAAGATGCAAACTGAAAGAGCAATCAGGACCTTAAGTAATATGCAACAACATATAGATGAAAACCACTCAGCCAGAGGAATGGAATTACGATAAAGATAGACAAAACTGGTGGACTAATTTTACATGAAAAGATGAGATGGCAAAATATAAGTACAGAACCTTGTAAATTGCTAAACTAGATAAAATCATCAGCCATCGTTTCTTCTTAAAGATATTTCTTTTGAAGCTTGGGACAGCCAGAAATTTTAGCTTCTCTTTAACTATTCTTTCCTTGTTCCCCATACTGCGCAAGTTTGTGGTATCTGTTCCTTTGTTCTTTTTATAGTTTTCTTCAAGAGAGTATTTGAGGTAGAACCAAGGAGCCAGGCTTGCTTTTGGAGTAGCGTTAAAGGAACCTTTTAGTCTTTGATATGTTTTTCACTTGCAGGGTTTTGCTTGGCTCTAACATCATCAACAATCATCACAGTCCAAGACAAGAGAATTGGCAGAATTTATTAGCGGATGCCAACCTGACGTCAAACTCTACTCTATTACCAAAATCCTAGCGAAGGTAGCTATAAGCAAGCGAGGGCCTCTCCGTAAACCTAGAAGTCCAGTTGGCATGTAAATAAGCCTACATTTTTTTCACTTGCAGGCTTTTGCTTGGCTCTAGCATCATCAGCAATCATCACAGTTCAAGCCGTCTTCCATTAAATGGAGTCGGCCATGGAGCATGAGAAAGTTTTACAAGAGAATTGGCAGAATTTTATTAGCGGATGCCAACCTGACGTCAAACTCTACTCTATTACCAAAATCCTAGCGAAGGTAGCTATAAGCAAGCGAGGGCCTCTCTGTAAACCTAGAAGTCCAGTTGGCATGTAAATAAGCCTACATTTTTTTCACTTGCAGGCTTTTGCTTGGCTCTAACATCATCAGCAATCATCATAGTTCAAGCCTTCTTCCATTAAATGGAGTCGGCCATTGAGCATGAGAAAGCTTTACAAGAGAATTGGCAGAATTTTATTAGCGGATGCCAACCTGACGTCAAACTCTACTCTATTACCAAAATCCTAGCGAAGGTAATAAGCAAGCGAGGGCCTCTCCGTAAACCTAGAAGTCCAGTTGGCATGTAAATAAGCCTACATTTTTTGTTGTGCAGTTTAAGCTCATCCAACCAAGGAGCAAATTACAAGTTCTCCAAGGCAACAAAAGGTTCTAGACGAAGAGGTAAGATGATACAATTTAGGAAAATAAATGCATCGCAATAGCCCATTAAGACAGAGAGAAAAGGAATGACATTCCCAAATCTGAGACCCGAGGGGTCAAATTACCTGTTGGACTTTTACTTTTAATGAAAATTTAGGGTTTTAACAATATTTACCATAAAACATGTAGTTGACCATAACAATTTTTCAAAAAAAGCTTTTTTGAAAGTAAAAGAGCCATCAAAATGTTACCTTAGTTACATTGGGATGTTCAAGCTTATGCCAAACGGCGACCTCCTGAGAAAACGCTGTGCGAAGATAAGCAATTTCAGCTTCTGTTCTGGTACCTTCTTCCCCCCAATCCAGTAACTTCACTGAATAAAGGAACATTGTAGTAATTAGGAAGAAGTATATGGCATATCTGACATGTAATGTGAGAATTGATATTTTATGTGAAATAATTAGAGAGGAAGCTGCTGACCTTGAAAAAAAGAAAATTAGGATGTAAGAAACATTCGAGACTAATGTGTACTACTCTATCACACCAGCAAACAATTTAAGGGCGCAGGACACTGGTACGATCTTGTATCTACATGTGGAATTAGCAGTTTACCATTTCATGCAAATGATGAACTAAGACTTGGTATTGAAGTGTGCTAAGTAATTACAACAGCAGATTCCAGTCTTGAATGGTAGTAATACAACAGACCAGAAATTCATTAGGGCGTATATTCAAATTTCATGGTTAATGTTTTCGTAAGAGTACGCAGATTATTAGCCTAAGCTGATAATTTTTTTTTATAGTAGCATGACTAACATGGAAGGAACAAACAAGAAATTAAAGAAATACAACTGCTAACTATGATTGCTAAACTACCTTGGAGTTTATCCTAAACATCCTAGTTCATGGCAGGTGCCCTAAGTCGTATCATCAGAAAATTGATACCACTAAGAAGGAAAAATTCAGCCTAGTACTCATAAGTATGTCGTGACAAATCTTTGACAGATTGATCTATGTATGATGACCTCATTGGCACTCTTTCCATTATTGGTTTCATTATTGGGCACATGCTACCTCCTTAATCATGATGAATCTTTCCACCATTGGTTGCTTGCTTGATTTGTGCATGATTGGGCACCTTGATGAGATACATTATAATGTGTCCTCGCTCGAGGTCATCTCTAGTGTGAAGCTAGGACTTTAGTAGCCAAAACTGATAAGTACCTTTGGTCAAGTATAGTTCCAATAAGCGAATATTGCCATAATGATGAACAACTTTTTCAATAGTGTACCTCTATGTGTTAGTGTAGACATGATATACCGGAGTGGTAAATATGACTAAAATCAGGAAAGAAAAGACGGAAAGATTTGTAATGATAGAGGAGATAGTTTGTGCGATAGCTATAATCATATGAAGAGCGAGGGAGATCAATCATGCACAAACCAATATAACAAAATGGAAGATTTGTCCTGGCCATGAAAATGGCATGTGCAATAATTACAATAGAAGAGAATTTGAGTGAAATACTGATAGAAATATACTTCCAACAAGACCTCCATAATCAAGGACAAAATTTAGAAGACCTTTTGAATTATAGTAATGTGCATATGTATCAGAGCAACTAAAGTTCAAGTCACAAGTGTGGTGTGGAGCATATTTTAAACTGATCAAAACAAAAAGGAAAGTCAATATGAGAGTCCAAGTCTTGGCACACAAAGGAAATCATAGAATGATAGAAATATATATCCGCACTCTACATAAAAGCTTCAGAGTTTTGGTATAGAGGCAACAATTTTAAAAAATGGATACATCAGGCTGTACTTAATGTATTCCTTCCCAGGGTGGTTATAAAAATATGTTTGTTTACAATGAGGAGCAGCAGAGAGCTTTTTTTCACAAAGTCCACTGCTTAGAAAGTTTAGAATTAAACTAACTTGTCTTCAAAATAGTTGACATTTTTTGGGTTAAGAATCATGTTATAAATATGGAAAAGCCAAAATCTTGTACAACATGGATTTCTTTTGTAGTTTATAAGTTGAACCGGTACCTCTTTGCTTCACAATAAATTTGTGTGACCAAATAATCTCTAATCAAATTCTAATTAAGGTTATTGTGTCCTTGGCTAATGCCGAACTGATTTACTTCCTTCTATGTTGTGATGCCTACTTTCTGCATCCGCTCCACCTTCAACACATCATAATATAGCACTAGCAGCATTGTGCTGTCAGTTTCATCACATGAAACTTGAGAAAAGAACCCTTATCCAAAAGGTGTCACAAGAAGCAGCCAATAAACTAACTGAAAAGGCAAACCTAACACTGACATGTGACTATGTGAGGTCGACCAACTTTATATGGCTAGCAATTAATTGTATCACCAACAGGAGTCTCTGACAGCACAACTCAATTTCTTTTCTTTTTTTAAAACAGAGAATAAGATACAAGGTCTAGCATTAAAGCTATTTGCTTATGGAGTAGAGAATAGATATCACAAGAGAAGTAATAACCAACTGAAATTCTAAAACTACCAACTGTGCCAACAAATATGCCTCACCACCAACCTTACTCCCAAGAGAAATGGAGGATGAAACAATTTATAATATCATGTTATTAAATAATCTTCAATAAATAACAAAATAGTTAGCTAACTTTTATTATTTTTCTTTATGGTGAACTATTAAATAACTAAATTAATACTTTTGATATCTTAGAGATACATGATAAGAACAATCAGAGAATTGATACTTCTTTAAATTTACCCAAATGTAAGTGCAGTCATGTATTTAACTATTTATACCATCTATTTCAGTAGTTGAAAAACAATTTTCTGAAGGGCAATTAATAAGAATGGCACAACATAATATAAAAATATTGAGTGAGACAACATAATATAAAAATATTGAGTGACTTATTTATAATAGATTAGTAGATCAAGAGTACTAGTAGAAATACCCAAATACCTGTGAGACCTTAAACACATCATTGTCGTTATAGGGTTTCCTTACAATCTCAATTCCTCATCTCAACCCGCAAAAACTGTCCACGAAAGCCTAGATTGTTATCATGAACAACATCCTCTTTTCCTTCATCAAAAATAGGGGATTAATGCTTCTTCTTCTTCTTTTCCACATATCTACTCCGAAAAGGTAAAATATTCCTTTTTCTTCTAAAAAAAAAAAACTCATTTGTCTTTATTAAAAAAAAAAAAAATTACTCAGTTTCCCATTATATTTTAGATCTACTCCAATAGAAATGAAAACTTCTTCCTTCTGCCTCGACAGGTATCGAAAAATTCATGGGAAAAAAGGGAAGATCTCCCTTTCTTCTTTTTCAATCTAAAATGTTGTTCTAAAGAATTCCTATGTCATAGGATTCCGCATTTTTTCTTCTTTCTCTTCTTCTTCATCATTCATGTTGTGCCTAGATGTCAGAGGAAGATTAATCATGGCCAGACAACCGAGAGATGGGTCACCCATTGATAGTGTTGTCTCGAGCTCTCCTTCGACGACTACTGTGTTTCCTGATTGAATGTTCTAATATAATGTCATTTTTCATAGTTAAACATGTATAGAAAGGAGATGAAGATTAGAAATACTAGTTCGGAGAGAACCCAAAAATTTAGAGAAAACATACCCCATACAATTAGAAAAGAGAAATTTGTCTCATCCACATTGTTGATATTTTTAGAATCTACTGGCGGCTTCAAAATAGCTACACATGTCCGCAATAACTAGGGATATGGTGTAATGCATGCAAGGTTGGATGATAAGTGGGACACGTGCCTCCATTTCGAATCCATCGGCGCAGTAACAAAATTGGTGGTGGATGGAACAATGACTCTTATAAAGACTCGGATAACCTTGAAATTGTAGAAACAAATCCTAATGCACCATAATCTTCCTACTCAACCAAAACCGTAATTCCTGCATAGATCACTGCAAATCCCATCTTTCCACACCAAAAACAAAGAGAAACCAGAAACATAAAGAAGAGGGTAAAAACATGGAAGAACTTATGAACTATAAGAACAATTTATGTTTGATGAGTCATCTTAAATGGACTATCAATTGTGACAAAAAAAGATATATTACATGTAGAAATTGTAAGATAAACACAAACGAATATAGATACATAAAAAAACAAACGGTCATCTAAAAACTACACAAAGAAATGGTGAAAATGTAAGAAAAAAATAATGATAAAAAAAAAGAATTTTTGCATGTAAAGCCTCAAAAAGATTCAATTTTGTATGTACACCCCTATAAAATTTGAAATTGCATCTATAATCTTGGAAAAATGTTTCTTTTTTGCATGGATACCCTTGTCACAAGCATCAATGACATGGTTAATAATGACCCCCACATTTTCATAAGATTACAATCTATAATAAACATATAAAATATTTCTTATACTGTAATTAAGATTAAGTAACTCGAGTTGACTATCAACTAGTAAGCACGGACACTCCAAAAATGTAGCTGTGTCGTGTCCGACACATATCGGACATGCACCGGACACTCCAGAATACAGTAGGACACACCAAGATATCGTCTTCTTCTTTTTTTCCTTCTTCTTTAAGAAATCTCAACAGTGATGAATTAGCTTAAATTCTTGATAAATATATCTTTTTTTCCTGTGCAAAACCAGGATGCATAGAGGCAAATATTAATATTTTAGAGAGCTAAAAAACCCTAGTAATAATATATATAATGATTATTATTATTTTCTCCTAAAAGTGCATACACAATACACATACCAAATAAATGAGATCATAGGTGAATAATGAAATGGGCATGCGTCTAAAAATCCAGAAAAAATCAAGCAGAAGAGGAGGGGAAGGGGGAGATTGATGAAGGACCTGCAACATCCTGGCCGTCGTAGATTCCGCGATGGACGGTGCCGAAGGTGCCTCTGGCTATGGCGGTTTTGATGACGAGCTTGGAAGGATCGATTTCCCACTCGTGCCTCTCCCTCCCCCTCTCCCTCCCTCTCCCTCTCCCTCCTTCTTCTTCGTCGCCATCATCATGACCTTTCTTATTCTGCTGCTGCTGCTTCTTCTCCAGAGTCAAGGCTCTGGTCAAGTGCCTCTCCAGCTGCTCGTCGATGCTCTTTAAATCTATTTGGTCAGCTCTCACAAAACCCACTTCTCCTCCTCCTCCATTGCTATTATTGC
The DNA here is from genome assembly GCA_036927795.1 of Iris macrosiphon. Taxonomy (NCBI): domain Eukaryota; kingdom Viridiplantae; phylum Streptophyta; class Magnoliopsida; order Asparagales; family Iridaceae; genus Iris; species Iris macrosiphon. Next base: position 1,723,593 of record JAYESA010000015.1, on the reverse strand, counting down.
TCATCTCTTCTTCTTCCTCCCGCTTTACTTTTTTATTTTTCCTTGTGTGTTCTTTTATAACCCTTCTTTTTGTTGCTTTGGCTGGCTGGGCTGGCTGGCTGGCTGGCTAGCTAGCTAGTTGAGTTCTTGCTTCCTTCTATTCTATGTTGCCATGTGAGCACATGGGTTGCCTCAAATTTAAACAGCCCCACCCAGGTGTTTTCCTTTCTCCTTCTTCTTCTTCTTCCTTCTTTTAAAAAAAATTTTTTAACAATATTTTTTAATTATAAATCTTTTTTACAAATATTTTATGGGTAAAATAAACAAAAAAATTACTGTAGCGAATTAATTTATATTAAATTAATGCAAACGAAACAAGTTTATCTAAATTTAAAAAAAAAAGAAACAGTCCGCCAACTCAGTTGGCGGAGAACAGACCACAGCCGACACGTGTACAACAAAAGGTAAACGTGAATTCCAACCTGGACCCACTGCTCAATTTTCGTCAACTGAGTTGGCCGAAATTGTGCAAGTTGGTGGAATTTGGGCAGTGGGGCCCGCGGGTTGGGGTGGTTTAGTTTGGTTTATTTTATGATTTTTTTTAATTAGTTATGTTTTTTTTTATTTAGCTTAGTTTTGGAATTTGGTTTAAGAAAATTAACTTTAACGAAATACAATTTAAATAAATTAATTGCAAAGAAAAATTTAGAAAAAAAAATAAAAAAAGAAACGGTTTGTTTTTTTTTAGAAAATTGTAAAGAAATTTTTTCTTTTTGCAATGTTTGATAAGAAAAAAAAAACTAAATAAAGAAAAAAAAACTAGTATTTTTTTGTGTCCTTTATTTTTCTGTTTATTTTAGTGGTTTAATTTTTTTTATATGAAAAAAGAAGAAGACTAAGTAAAGAAGAAAGACAAATAATATGTTGGGAAATGATTTGGTTTTTATTTGGGTTTGAAATTGGGTCTGGGTCGATTGGTGTTGGTTTAGTAGTTGGTTTATGTCCAACGACTATTTCGCAACCGCTCTTTCAACGGCTCTTATTTTTTCAACGTTCATATCCAACGTTAGTCTAACGATCGTTTCGAAGTTACCTATATAAACGTAGTATTTGTTTAATATCAGCATATCAAACATTGCAAACAAAATTTTTATTTCTTTCCATACAAAGTTGCTTTCTTTCCACACAGGAGAAGCTCAGTTCAATATACAATCTTTGAAGTCCATTTTCTTGTTGCCATGGATTGAAGTATAACAATAATATGCTCGCTTGGTGGTGTACTAAATGGGTTAGCTTATGAAGGAGGTTTAGTTGAAGTTCTTTTAATTGATCGAAATATTTCGTTTGATAATTTACGTAATCTAATAATTAAGAAAATTTCTATTGACTATGAATTTTTATTGGTACATATTTATCTATCTAATTGTATAAATTTAGTTAGTGATGAAGCATAAAAATTTATTCTTGAAGTTAATATACAATCACCGTATATTAATATTTTTGTGGCTCTACCACCACCATCACCAAGAATTAGTAGTGCTCATAGTTCTTCTCACCAAGTCATTTTATTTACTAAAGAAGAACATAGAGTAGATGATGGTAATACCGACGATGAAAATAGTGATAATTTAATACAAAATATAGATGATGTACTTGATGATAATGTTGATAGTTTAAACAATTTATTCATTGGAAGAGAATTTATGAATCGTCATGCATTTAGAAGTTTTATTAGTGATATAGCAATTGCAAAAAAAAATTATTGCAGGGTTACTAGAAACAATGCCGGTGGAATTGTATACAAATGTAACGTTTCTAGTTGTAATTGGAGAGTGTACGCTAAAGCCATTGGCAACGGCGAAACATTCGTCATTAGTACGCTAAAAAATGTACATTCTTGTTTAGGTGGACTTACAACGAGAAATCATCCATTAGCGACAACTATATGGGTTAAGAATAAGATTATTGATAAAAATCGTGATAATAAGTCGTATAGTCCATCGCATGTTATAAATGATATCTATAGGGAACACCGATGTACGACAGAAAGTGGGAAGACCAAAGTAAATTGGTTATAGGCGACATTGGAGTACCATTTGTACGACGAAAAGCGGAAAGACCAAAAAAGAACTGTATCATGACGAAGGATCAATCTTCAAGAGATCTCCGATGTAGCAACTGTAATGGTTTATGACACAATAGAAGAACATGTACCTACCAAACAAGAGAATAAATGCATTGGCATAGATTTTCTTAGAAAACTTATACGTTCATCGATGTAATTATATTTCTAATACATAAATTTCTAATAAAACCTAGAAGTACAAGATTTTTATTCTCTGCCTCTTGTCAACCTATCATAATACCTACGAGGCCTTGGCCTAAGGCCAAGTCTATTTCTTCTTGCTACTGTATCCTCGGGTCTCTCCCCTGGCAATGGTGCCCATGGGTCAAATTCATCAGTCTCCTGTGTCTGTACAGGCGTTGTTGGAGTCACAAATAACTGAGTACCTGTATCAAACTATGGTGCATCAAATATAGAAGTGGCAATCTGCATGTAATAATCCCAATAGTCACCACCAGGCTGTAAGTCCCCTCGCCCGCCTCTCGATCCATCTGTGAGGTACGTGCCTGTGACGTCCCCTGGCCCGCCCACTGATAAGTGCCCTAGCCAGCCCACTGGAAATTGCCCTGGTCAGCCTGCTGGGAAGTGCCCTGGTAAGCCTGCTGGAAACTGCCTGCTCAGCCTGCTGAGGGACCTCGTCATCTTGTTGAGGCGGGCTATCCATATGCCAAACATTGGTATACTTTCTACGCGGACGTGCTTGCCGTCGGCTAACTAAGCCTTGAGGATAATCCGGTGGAATATGTAACGGAGGGTTCGGGGGAGTCAGAATTGCTTGCACATCATCCAAAAATGATCTTACTACTGTGCTCAACAGGTCTCTCACTGGATGATTTTCACATGCTAGATTCAAATTTGGAAGATGAAATATTAAGTAGAATCCAATTAATTCATATAAAAAAACTATGGAGACAAATATTTTTATCAATAAAATACGCACCTTCTCAATTACACGTTGATACCATTCACGATAACTAGCATCATCAACGGTCCGATGTTGGAATCGTAACTCCTCATATCGGTAGGATTGGTTACTGATAAGAGGAGCTCCCCACCAAGATCTATAGGCAATATCACCTAATGCTATACCATTTAAACAAATATGAGCGTATGATTTCATATAATTTAAAAAAAATTATTTTGTTCAACTTTTTAAATAACTTACCCTCATCTATAGAGTCCATTAGTTGAGACGACTGTACCGCGGACTGTGTCTTTTAGCTGCTATGTGCTCAAAAGGACTATTGTGTCATACTTCTTAGTGCACTATGTTCTTCTTCCTCCTCCTCTTCTTATAACTCACTCCTCCCACCAACTTCTCCTCTTTATTTCATTACTCCTCTCATTTACTTCCTCCTTCCACGAGACATGTCTCTGATTCCTTATCTTAACTCTCTCATGTCTCTTCTTCTTTTTTCTTGTCAAGTCTCTTCTTCTTTTTTCTTGTCATAGTCTTTCTTGTCTCTTCCTTGTTAAACCAAACCGAAGAACATTAGCTCATTCCTCATTAAACCAAACTGAAACAATAGCCGTTGGACATAAACCATCTCCTGAACCAACACCAATCCATAGACCCAGATCAAATTTTAAACCCAAATAAAAATCAAACAAAACCAAAATTAAAATTTCAAACCCAAATAAAAATCAAACCAAAATCCAAAACTAAACTAAATAAAAAAAATCAAAATCCAAAACAAAACTAAATAAAAAACTAAATAAAAAAAACCAAAACATAACTAATTAAAAAAACTCCTAAAACAAACCAAATCAAACCAACCAAACCAAACCAAACCAAAACAAACCACCCCAAACCAAGCGGGCCCCACTGCCTAATTTTTACCAACCTTGTTGGCCGAAATTGGGTAGTGGGGTCCACTTTTTGCCTTTTGTTGTATACATGTTCGCTGCGTTGTGTTTTCTGCCAACTGAGTTGGTGGACTGTGTCTTTATTTTTAATTTAGGTAAACTTGTTTCATTTTATTAATTTAATATAAATTAATCTTGCTACAGTAAGTTTTCTGTAAAATAAATAGTAATTTAAGAATAAGTGTTTTCCTTCCCTTTCCTTACCTTCCTTTTCTTTTCTTTTCTTTTCTTATTTCTAACAGTATTCTTGAATTATGATTCTTTTTAAAAGTATTTTATGGATAAAATAAATAGTAATAGAGAAAATTTGAGTCGCACCCCACATTACTTACCATAATGTACGACTCCCCTCCCCTCCTTCTACTTTTAACGGAAACCGTCACTGACCGACGGTCAAGGTGTTTGACCAAATTTTCTGGACAAAAATATCTCCCTTATTCTTCTTCCCCGCCTCTCACCCCGCGCGGCCCCCGCGCTGTCACTCCCCTATCCCGTATACTCGAAATATACTCAAGTTGGCACACTTTTGGTGTGTGTTCATTTTTGGCGCACTTTGAGTATACTTCAAGCACACGGTTGAATGGTGCTTGGCGCACATTGGCTAATATTGATTGTATGGTGGTGGTAGGTAGGGTGTGTGGCTTGAATTTGTTGGAGAGATCGAACGGTTCACCATCCACCCCTTGCCTATATATTCTTGTTTTTCCTCTCTCTTCCATTATTGTGTTCTTGTTCTCTTTTCATCTTTCCTTCACAGGCAAGTACATCTTACTTGGAATGAAGAAACATGGATCATGCATGAATTTATTTTTCCATTAGTTCTTTGATTTTATTAGCTTATATTGTTGGGACCGAGTTCCTCTTGATCTTTAGTGCTTGTTGTTTTAGATTTTCATGGCTAGGATCTTGTAGATCTGAGTTCTTGTTTTATGGATCTTCTTGATATTTTGAGGAAATAATCTTCCAAATCTTAGTATTTTGGAAAACTACTTGGCTCATAGTGATGAGCATCCTATACTATGTAGTTTTTTTCTTGGCATTTGTGATTTGGAGCACTGTCATAGTCTCGAGCTTGAGCTCTGAGTGCATCAATGGTGTGTCGGTTGGAGAAGAAGAATAGTGACAGGAAGTACACAGGAGGATTTGCATTATGGGTGCATGTTGAGTGTGACCTGTAGTCCATGGATGCATGTTGAGTGTGACCCGCATTCCATACTCGTGCGTACTTTAATAGTACTGACATTTTTTTGCAAAAGTATGTTAAGGGGATAGATTTTTGAAAAAATCCTTCTTGGCGTACTTTCGGAAGACTTCAGCCTCTGGCGCACAATTAATGTATTATCGAACGAACCAAGCAAAAGTGCGTCCGTCTACCTTTCAGTGCACTTTGGACCAACTTTCTATTGATTGACGCACTTTTAACTAGAATAAACAAACCGGCGCACAATTGATACATTGTGCATTAACTATCAAAAATGTACCACTTTTATACATATAACCCTTGACGCACTTTCTGGACGCTCAACGGTTGGCGCACTTTTAATAGATCAATGACCCAGCGCACTTGTTATCTCTTGGCGCATTCTTGCTCGGTCCATCCTCGATAAGCGTGCTCTGACTTTGACGTGCCTTGATTTTCGAGTCCTCGACTGTCGTGCCATCGACTGCCGCGTCAGCCTTGAAACTTGTATTTTGTCTTTTAGTTCTTGTCGTCTTTTATCTCGCGCACTTTGCTGAATGCGCCACTCCTTGTTGCTAGCATACTTCAATAAAATGCGTTGAGTGTCTTTCTTGCGCACTTTTGTGAGAGTGCGCCGAGTTGTTTGTTTGTTGGCATTGTGCGCCACCATTGTTTTGAATACCTAGACCCATGTGGATCACACACTTTTGGAGGAATGCGCCAAGTCTGTCTGCCTTGCTTTATGCGCCTACTTTTCTTCTCTTGTAGAGCACACACTTTTGTGAGACTGTGTCACTGCCTGTTTGTTGGTTGTTATGCGCCAACCATGTTTTTGCCCAGCCCGTATACTTTTGCAAAGTGCGCCTATGCGTGTTTCCCTAGCGATTGTGCCCCACTTGCCTGTCCTGTGATTTCTTGTTGCCTTGAGCATATTATTGAGTGATGTTAAGGACTATTTCCTTATTGATACTTGCATGAGGTTCTTGGCCATAATGTACGCGCATTTTTTTATATATATATTAAAGTAAATAAAAAAATTGAACCGGGCCGGCCCACACAATATATATATATATATATATATATATATATATATATATATATATATATATATATATATGTGTGTGTGTGTGTGTGTGTGTGTGTGTGTGTGTGTGTGTGTGTATATAATTGGGCCGGTCCGACCCGGATCCAGACAGGTTCGACCCGATCCTACCCTGACCGGGTCATGGGCCCGGGCTGGGTCGGATAATTTATTGACTTGGCCGGCCCGATCCGCCGCTCTCTTCGGGTTGAGCCTGGACCGGACCCGGTCAAACCCGGTTGAATCGGGCTGCATGTCGGCCCGGACCGGCTCAATACACACCTTGACATATAGGTGTTTGTTTTTAATAACATTTTTTTATTTGGAATATTTTAGCAAATATTTCTATTCGAAATATATGAAAACAACCTCCAATATTAAAAAAACAAAATTAAGATATACCCTCATTTTTTTGGAATGAACCTCACATAACTCACATGTAACATTATAAAATGACACAAATACTCACAAAATAAATCCACGATCAAATATGTCTCATATTAGATTTTTTTTTTCATTTTTACTCATATTTTCTCAAATGATGCTTGTCATATGTGTGACAAGTATGTGTATCCACGGAATTACACAAGATGCAAAAATCCAAACTGCAATGTTGGCGTGGTGATTGTTGGGGTTGGGATGTAAAAATGTTGGTGTTGCTGCTGAGTGTTAAAATGATTCGACTTTGTAGGTAGATATAATTTTCTAATTCCATTTAAGTTTGAAATTTTGTGACTAGTTGTGACACGATGGCTATGTGACCATCCCTATCACATATTTTAGAATCATTTTGTAGTAAATATGAGTAAAAATGAAAAAAAATTACTCTAACATGAGATGCATTTGGTCGTGTGTTTATTTCATGGACATTTGTATTATTTTACAGCGTCACACGTGAGTTAAATGAGCACGTGAGCTCACGTAGCTGAGATTTTGACTGTTTCGTAAAAAAATGAGGGTATTTTTTATTTTTTTTAAATAGTAGAGATATCTGCTAGTTTTTATATTTTAAATAAAAATATTTGCTAAATTTTTTTTTTGATTTTAATACTTTCTAAACGTCTTGGAGTGTTTGGTTGGATGGAACTGGACCGAAAGTGAGCAATAAATATAAATAAATATCTATTGAGCTATCTCTCTCTCTAGTTCAGCTGTTTGGCTGCAGAGTTGAAACTTCCCTCGATTTTCTTGATTTGACGCAATGGAGTTCCTGTCTCTCTTTTCCTCCAGTTTCACATTTGTTCCTTTTTTGTTGAAACTCGTAGGAAGTCCGGAGGAAGAGAGAAAGAGAGGGAGAAAGCAATAGAGGAGGGGTTTTGTGTCTCAACACCAGAACTGGATTCGGGTCTGACTTTGGAAACAGAGACTTGTCGACGAACCGATACGGATCTCTCGACATACGTGACTCGAAAGCGGACCTAAAGCTCTCGACATGTGGGGAGACATGAATTGCACCGCGGGGAGGGAGAGGAAGACGATGGAGTGGAGAACATGAACTGGAGAGGCTGAGGCCGGAGAGGGAGACAACACCCACCTAATTGTTGGAGTGGGTAGAGTTCCCAACCTATGTGGAGAATATCCCGGAGTGCGACGAGCGTCATCCGTGTGTCGAAAAAGCTCGGAAAGTGCATCTAGCGCCGTGTATTGGAGCATTTATAGTAAGCAAATATTATATTAGATTTTTATCTTTGACTTTAATTATATATTTATGATTGGATCTTTCATATATTAACTTTTCATATAATTGGATTTCCAATTTATGGTAAACTAATTTATGATTTGATTTCCATTAAATATATGATTGAATGTAATTAAATTTTTATATATAGATTTTTATATGGAAATCCTAATTCATGCAAGGGTTTATATAAAGGCTCATGCAATATACAACAACATGAGAAAAAAAATAAGAGAGAAAAAGGTGCCTAGAGTGCCATTGCAACTTTGGAGAGGAGAATGAAGGATTGGAGGTCGTTTCAGAGAAGGAGATCAATTTAGGGTATTTTCCATTGTCTTTTTTTCTTTTTGGTTGTAATCTATTTTCTGTTCCAAAGAATTACGGTGATTCATGTTGGATCGGTGAGGAGCTTGTAGAGGGTGTAATCTCTTTATTACATTAGTGGAGGTTCTTCAGGGTTGGACTCTGATTGTCCCGTAATTTTTTTCATATGGGGTTTTTACGTAAAAATCTCTGTCTGCGATTTGTGTTTGGTATTTTTTGGTTGTGTTTTTTTCTCGGTTCTCTCGCAGGTACTCTCTTATTTGGGGAACGATTTTCGCATTTCTTCCCAATAGTATGGTATCAGAGCCAGGTTCTAAAATTTCAGAAGGGTGTCAGGAGTTGACAGACAAACCATGGAGGAGAGATGGACACGAAGCCGGTGCGCATGGTTAACCTGAACGGTACCAACTATCATTACTGGAGAAATATGATGAAGGATCTGTTATTTGTTAAGAAGCTGCATCTGTCAGTATTTGCTTCCGAGAGGCCCAGTAACAAATCCGAAAAGGAATGGAAGTTCGAGCATATACATGTGTGTGGGTACATCAGGTAGTTCGTTGACGATAACGTGTACAACTACGTTGCCAGTATTGAGCACGCAAGGACACTGTGGGATAAGCTAGAATCTTTGTATGTGAAGAAGACCGGGATAAATAAGTTATTCCTTATCCGGATGATGATGGGTCTGCGGTACAAAGATGGGGCATCCATTACGAATAATTTGAGTGAGTTCCAAGGCGTGGTTGACCAGCTATTCTCGATGGGAGTCAAGTTCGACGATGAGGTTCAGGGACTATGGTTGTTGTGTATAATGCCAGACTCGTGGGAGACCGTACGAGTGTCTATGATCGCTTCTGCTCCGGAAGGCGTGGTCAGACTAGAGTTTGCCAAGAGAGGGGTACTAAATAAAGAGAAGCGAAGACGTTCTCGGGCCACTTCATCCATATCCCACTTAGAGACGCTTATTTCAGAGAGCCGCGGAAGGGATAAAAATAGGGGTCCAGGCGGTGGTAGAGACAATAGCAGAAGAAGGTCCAAGGGTCCGTACAAGGACTCGGAATGTTACTATTATGGCAAGAAGGGCCACATCAAGCGAAACTATTTCACTTGGAAGAGAGAGAAGAAGGGCGACAAGGAAAAGCAGGGCGAGAACACTACAACGGTAGCCTCGACACATAGAGGCGATCTGATCATTGTAGGTGATGTTGTAGTTATGAACCTCGCCTGCGATGACAACTCTTGGCCGGTGGACTCAGGTGTTTCAGCGCACGTATCTCACAATATGGCACTATTTGCTACTTACACAATAGGCGACTATGGAGTGTTGAAGATGGGCAATGGAAATGTGTCGAAGGCAGTTGCCATTGGATATGTGCATTTGAGGATAAAGACGAGTGTAGTTCTTGTTCTGAAAGATGTTCGTTATGTCCCTGATATCCGTTTTAACCTGCTATCGGTTGGAAGGTTGGATGACGAGGGTTTCTTTAATCTCTTCGGAAACAGTCAGTGGAAGCTTTCCAGAGGTTCGATGGTGTTTGCCAGAGGAAGCAAGAGGTTCAGACTCTACTATATGAAAGAGAGCGCACATGGGGCACATAAGGTGAACGCAACTACTGATGCGTCTACAGAGTTATGGCGCAGGCAGCTCAGCCATAATAGCGAGATTAGGATGAGCTACTTGGTGAACAAGAAGGTGATTCCAGGACTCAAGTGTAATGACCCATTTCGCTCAAGCGGAGAGCCGATTCAAATGGTGCAAGTGCAATGATCCGACTCGCTTTGCTCACCGAGAAGACTTGCTTGAGGCAAAGGATTTCAGACTTGGCCTTTCAGGAGTTTAGACTTAGACTTTCAAAGGCTCGCTCGGAGTATGGCTCGACCGAGGTGAATCATCGCTAAGGTGAGTGGCTACGATAAACTTGTCTTTGATTAGCCTGCACACTTAAAATATGGATAATACATATTATTCGCAAGATAAATCACCCTTTACATGCTAATAAAGAATATAACGCACCTAGCCAAGAGAATAATTCTATCTTGTATTGCTTGTGCTATAACATGGAAATAAAATTTGGCTTATAACATGGACCCTCGCATGCTACTTTAGCTTTGTGCAAGTAGACCCCGCTATGCCTCGAGTAGATCATTATATACTCTTCGTAGTGCACTGCTTCACTTGTTTACACTGCTCGCCTTATGGATTATATCGCTTGATATGTCCCTGTATGGTTTCAATCCTCGCACTAACCCTATTAGACTCGTCTAAGCGTGACGGTTTATGTTTCTATGGTTTCGATGCTTGCCTGCTTCATGTGCTAACTAGTACTCACTTGTCTTGTTTGAATGATAGTCTCGTAGATTCATGCCACGACCTAGAATACAACACGAAACATGATTTAATCACCTGAGGCAGGATGACTATCAAAATAGTTATTCCGAGCCAATTAATAAAAAATATGGAACGGCTTCGGGACCGTTGGGTCGCCAGGGTAGTTCCCATACCTGGAGCTGCAAAGATGATAAGAAAACATAAAAGTAAGATGCAAGTAAAGAATGAAAAAAATGAATGGCACTAAGAGAATGGCTCGAGGAGTCCGTAATAAAGAATTATGCAAAGAACCAATGAGTCAGGAATGACTTGGGATGGCTTGTAGTGAGGCTCATTACCTGCGCCTACAACCATTGTCATTTACTCAGAAGAGAAAGATATCAAAAGAAAAATAAAGAATAAATAAAAGAGACTCTCTTGGTCGTGGACGCATGTGCACAAGCTTGATTTCCTACGGACGGGGCACCAGGACCGATCCTGCCTAGAAGAAATTCGGTAGTCGCGCTAGTTGTAGCTAGCACAGATAATTTTGGTCTGTCGTCGGGGCACCGAAACCACCGTCTTATGGCGACTATGTCCATAATGGTGTGTAGGCCAACGACCCATTCATATAGATTAATTCAGGTTCAGTTGCGGTAAACCGCATGCGAGTTATTGCATTGCGTCTATAAAATCTGAATTTGAGTAACATGATAAATGAACAAGCAATCTGCGTAGCCTGTGTTTTATAATCATTTGAATAACCTGAGTAACACACCTGAATCTGAGTAACAAAGTAACTTGTGTTTCATAATTTAAGCAAACTCGTACACCTGATTTAGAAACACACTCGTAGTATACATGTGTTCGCTATGCTATTCCTTGGTATATGTATATATTCGTGTTTGGCTAACTTGGTTGTGTCATTGGCCAGGGAAGAAAGAATGATAAGTTGGTAACTTTCGTCGTGTTACACTTCTATCGCACGGCGTACTGCCACACGAGCTAGGCTTTGTATTTTATGCCATAAAACTGATCCTAAGGTAAGACTAGAATGATAACTTAATAGGTGGTGCATGAAACCTATATAACATTTTTGGATTTGTCGAGTGAGCGAGAAGCCTCCCCACCAGTGCATTCATGTAATGATAACCCACCAGATTGCTTGTAGGGTGCGGGAGAACCTCGTTCAGTGCGGAGTGTCCGATCGTGCGCCCTAAGGCGTTGAGTTCGCTCTAGAGCCTTGGAGTGTTGTGTCCGAAGCTGAAGCACATATACAAGACATAATATTGGAACGTTGCCTATGTATCATCCCAAGTTGTAAGCTGCTTGGCACGCCTTTATTGTGTAGAGAGGGAGAGTGAGCTTGAGCGACTTATAATCTCGGCCTAGCGTCGCTTGTAATAATTCTTGATTACCAATAAAGAGCTTGTTATTGTTTCATACTTGTGTTCATTCAATGCTTTCGCTATGACTATTATGTGAACTTGTTACTAAGTTCCTATCCGGTTCTTATTCTAATGCATTCGGACTATTTGTGCGACTCTGTGTCTTAGCTATTTCTTTGCCTGTTTGAATTATGGCCTTGTGCGGGCGAAACTTGTGCTCGTGCGATATTACGTCCAGATGGGAGCGATCGTCCTGCCGGAGTGCTGGCTCGGTGATTCGATCCTAGAGGGGACGGCCGATTCCGCGGGAGATCGGGGCATGACATATTGGTATCAGAGCACGACTTTAAATCCTTGGACTTCTTATCGATTTTTTCAGTTTTGAAAGCTCGTTTGTGGGTTATGTTACAGATGCTCTCTCTCAATGTCCCAATGGGATATTCCATACAATGAGTCTAAATATTTTTAAAAGTGTCACGCCCCAGTCCCAAAATACGTAGGACTAGGAACACGTAAGTATGCCAGCCGTATGTATATGGCAACTCCAATATATGGATACCATAATACACACGTACGCTGTAATATGATATATAAACTCACATGTGGTATAAATATTATCACAAGTCACCGATATACTAAATCTCATCCACACAACAAGTCACAAAAGAAAATAACTAAACTAGAATAATGAGTCTGAATAATCCATAACTGATAGTCGGGTGGAGACAAATCCACTACCAATGACTATATCAATACTAAAAGGGAGGAGAAGGGTAATTCTCCAATATAAGTAAGATGATGATATAAAAGTATTCAGCGAAGCGATCCGTCGCTGGAGATAATCAAAGATGCTTCGAAGGTAAGACCTCCTCGGAAGAGATAAGTGGTAAGTCCTGATTCGTGCTCCTGCGAAAAGTTATGAACATCTACACCTGGAAAGGGACCAGGTCCTCAGAGGGACGTAACAAGATACATAGAAGCAAGCCAATTTGAATACAGTAAACATGCATAATGTTTAAAAATATATAAGTACGCTGTAAAAGACAATCTATATGAATGCAAATGAGGACAACTTTTTGACGTATGGGTAAGGGTAGGCTACTCGATCTAAATCTCACACTCACACACACGTCAGTGGACATCATCAGCCGACATACCTCAGGGGTAGCGACCCTCGTGACTCCATCAATCGACATACCTCGGGGATAGTGACCATCGGACACGACCACCATAGTGCGTGCTAGTTACTATGGTTTACCAGAGTGGTTAAGCCCATACGCCTACTGATTGTCCTCTCATGATACTAAGTGACATGTGTGTGTCAAGATATCTAATATATAGTAATGACCGAAAGAAAACTACACATGCAAGAAATATACATAAATGCAATGAATATACAGAAATAAAATAAGCATGCAAAATACTGTAAGCAATTTGGCAAGATATCTTGCCTGGTAAGAAAGCTACAAAGTGTAACGTCCAGAAGTCCAACACACAGGATCAGAAGCTATGACCTCAGAACAAATATCTCCGGATGCTGAAATAGACATTACCAACGTTCCCAGAATAAGCAAAATAGCTAGAAAGCACTTTCATTTCGTCCAATTTGAACACAGGGGCAAAACGGTAATTTCGGGTCAAAGTGGGGTCCACATGTGGCCCACTTTGCACCGAAAAGCTTGCCAAGGGTAAAGGTCTCTAAATGGGACAAATTATAGGTCAAACAAACTCTAAATGTCAGCACAAACTCAACGGTATGTCCAAATGTGGATTCCGGTGAGCCGAACACAATTTTGCCCAAAAAGTCGACCGTGGGGCCCGCCAATTGGCGACTTGGTCAACTGTCTCAGAATTACGTGAAAATTGGGTTACAGGACCAGCGCGTTACCACGAGTCCAGTGGCACAAGTTTTGTCGTAATCTGACGAGCGCGCACAAAATGCGCAGGGCTTTCGGTAAAGTTGCCACACGGGGATTATTTGCGGATACGGGCTGATTTCGACTCGCACACGCGTCCGAATTAGCTTCCGCCAAATCTCACATGTCCGGGTATACTGCGCGCACCTTTTCGTACACTTGATACACGGCGGGGCGGTCCCGTTTGGCGGGGTGCGCTCAATTTCGCAATTTTTAAAAATCTAGAAAAAGTGAATTTTTGGGGTTTTTTAACAAATTTAATTCTACATACAGCAGTTAAATTTTTTTATATAAATAATAGAAATTAAACTAGGTCAAGTGGTCTCCACATACCAAAAATAAAAATCGAATTCGGATCTCTGTGGTGGGAGATACGAATCCGGGAACATGGGTCATCGCAACGGAATTTCTGGAATTTAAAAAGTCGTGGTTTTTCATCGACTTGGCATCAATTTTTACCTAGGTTTGTGCGTTGTTCGAGGTCAACTATCATACATATATTGAAGGGGGATAGGGGGTGAACATACCGGTGAAGATGGGGTCGAGTTTGGTCAAGCGAGGGCGCGAAAAACAGAGCCTGAACAGGGCTTCGCTGCAGTTAAATTTTGCTGCGCACGGGGTGCGCGGTTGTGCTCGCGGACGTCGTGGTCGGCCGTGCGGTGCTGAACGGTGGTGGCGTGGGGCTCCGGTCGGCGGGGAGAGGGAGGAGATGAGTAGAGGTTGAATTAGGGTTAGGGTTTCATGAAGAGTGAATTATATATAAGAGAGGGAGAGGGAGAGGGAGAGATAACACGGGGGGGGGGGGGGGGGGGGGGGTTAGCATCCGCTGGATGCTGCTGCTGCTGCTCTTATTTCCAAAGGGCCGGGGTTAAGGGGTTAGGGTTTTGTAGCCAAGTGGGTAGTGGTAGGATCCAATAAGAAGTTTAATTGTTTTTTTTTCTCTTTTCTTTTTCCATTTCTTTTTCTTTTCCATTTCTTTCTCTTCTATTTCTTTAGAAATATATATGTATATATATATATATATATATATATATATATATATATATATATATATATATATATATATATATATATATATACATAGAAAAATCTAGAATTTGTATTAACGCATACCATTAAGCTAGCAACTGTCCAAAGGGTCTTCTACATGAAATAAATTAGGAAAAATTTATAATGGCTCCATAAATCTCCTAAGTGCACGAACACCTATAATAAAAATTAAATAAAATCTATTTCTCCTAATTAGCTCATAATTACTAAAATTAAATTAATAATTAATTAAAAAGGGTAATTACGATTTTTAGGATTAGGGGTTTTACAAAAAGTGCATATGAATGATATAATTGCTTGTACGAAATTATGATGCGAAGGCCTTGTGCCAACTAGTGTCAGACTTCGTGGGAATAGACTCGTGTTATAATCTGCAAGTTATATATGAACCCGAATACCTATACGTGAACACCAAACGAATTAGTGTGCGAGATAGAATATCGTTCATACAGTTAGTTATGCACACAGCCATTCGGCTAAGTTGTGTTGGGTATCGCACGATAAGACACATGGGTACAAGCAAGTTGCGAACAAAATTGGGATATCGTTCAGGCAAGGATAAGTCACACTTATAATGGCTATCGATAGAAACGTTATCGGACTATCGCTAGGACGAATCTAGGGAGTCGTGCCTAGGTTTTGACATATAGTTCAAATAGTTATTCGTATCGATAAGTTATGACTCGATATAGTTTGTATGGAGGACTATCGATAGAGGTGTATAAGATATTATGATATTTGAGGCAACGCTTAGGTATTGCACAAGAATTATAATGAACGACTTGGTAAATATGCTAGCGAGTGATGCGATCACGATTGAGGATTAAATTTGGATGACTCGATCCCTTTGTGGTGTATGGATCATTTTGGAAATGTTCAAGCAAATTCAGAGATCTCGTGCGATAGTTGGTTTGAACGATTTATGAATGTATTGAACAAGTGATAAGGCTTATATAGAATAGGGATTCAAGGTAATGAAATCGAAATCTTGCTCGAAGAAACTTGGTGGATTGTACGTGCAATTTCGAATTGAATCATATTGGATTAAACTTGAGTATGGATATTATGGTTTCGAATTAATAGACTTGGCATGGTATCGATAATTGGAAGATAGCACGGATTGATACAAACAAAGCAATATTATGGTTCGATGAAAGAGGTAAGCGATAACAGGTTCGATCTGGAGTTTGGAAGAATGATCTTGAATCTAGTTTAAAATATAACCCTCGATAATCAGGACCGACCGAGAACGATTATCCTGCGGGAGCGCTGACGTGGTAATTTTACATCCGACGGGGATAATCGAACTCACGGGAACATGTCCGATGATTATTCAGACAAACTCAATAAAATGGAACGTAACGAAGATGGATAGACTTTGGCTTGAGTATTGAACTTAGTTGTTTGAGGAATGCTAGAAGTAGACTACAGATTGATCGAACGGTAACACAAAAGTTGGACAATTTGGCTAGACGAATTATGATCATGGCATGAACGAACATAACTTGGTGGATATATATATATGGCTTGGATAGAGTGAAGTATAAATGATAAGGTATCTCGATTGTTTCAATGATAACCATAACGTTCGACGTTCTTGTTTTGTAGCGTAACTCCATGCTCGTACATACGTCACGCCCGAATTAGGATGATTATCCAGCAGGAGCTTGGCGTGGTGATCTCACGTCCATGCTCGATGTTTAAAAATCTGAGTAAAACGAGCTTGGATAGAATAACCCATACAAATGAACGATGGTTTAACCTTAGGAATTGGGGCGAGCATCGTGCGATAAATCAGCACGATGAGTCGTGAGCATGAACTGTACCTATGACCATGCGAACTGACCTAGTAATTAGGCAGACGATCCTATGCCGAGTGAAAAAACTTGTGTGACCGACTTTAGAGTATTGCTTGATCAAGCCATAGAACTGGGGCAACAAGACTTAGAGTTAGACTTGGAACGGTAAGTGTAGAGACCGAGTCAGAGCTTGGATTGAATGATAGAGTCATTCAATGAGACAGACCTAGCACACACGCGATATGGATTGCTATGCTTGAGATAGATTCGATAGTATTCGATAGTATACGATAGAATGATTTGCGCTCAGGAAGTCTCGTGGATGAGACTTTTTCTGAGTGGTATATAATGTAACGACCCGTTCCGCTCAAGCGGAGAGCCAATTCAAACGGCGCAAGTGCAACGACCCGACCCGCTTTTCTCAGCGAGAATACTTGCTTGAGGTAAATGATTTCAGACTTGGCCTTTCAGGAGTTCAGACTTAGACTTTCAAAGGCTCTCTCGGAGTATCGCTCGTCAGAGACGAATCATCGCTAAGGTGGGTGGCTACGATGAACTTGTCTTTGCTTAGCCTGCACACTTAAAATATGGATAATACATGCTAGTCGCAAGATAAATCACCCCTTGCATGCTAATAAAGAATACAACACACCTAGCTAAGAGAATAATCTCATCTTGTATTGAGAATAATCTCATCTTGTGTTAGAACATGGAAATAAAATTTGGCTTATAGCATGGACCATCGCATGCTACCTTAGCTTCGTGTAAGTAGACCCTACTATGCCTCGAGTAGATCATTATATAATATTCATAGTGCACTGCTTCACTTGTTTACACTGCTTGCCTTATGGATTATGTCGTTCGATATGTCCATGTACGTTTTTAATCCTCGCACTAACCCTGTTAGACTCGTTCTAGCGTGGCGGTTTATGTTTCTATGGTTTCGATGCTTGCTTGCTTCATGTGCTAACTAGTACTCACTTGTCTTGTTTGAATTCTAGTCTCATAGATTCATGCCCCGACCTGGAACACAACACGAAACATGATTCACTCACCTAAGGCAGGAAGACTATCAAAATAGTCGTTCCGAGCCAAGTAATAGAAAATATGGAACAGCTTCGGGACCATTGGGTCGCCAGGGTAGTTTCCATACCGGGAGATGCAAAGATGATTAGAAAACATAAAAGTAAGATGGAAGTAAAGAATGACAAAAATGAATGGAACTAAGAGAATAATACTAAAAGAATGGCTCTAGGAGTCCGTAATAAAGAAAGATGCAAAGAACCAATGAGTCAGGAACGACCTGTGATGGCTTGTAGTGAGGCTCAATACATGTGCCTACAACAATTATCGTTTACTCAGAAGAAGAAGATATCAAAAGAAAAATAAATAAATAAAAGAGGCTCGCTTGGTCGCGGACGCTTGTGCACAAGCTTGATTTCCTACGGACGGGGGGGGGGGGGGGGGCGGGGGGGGGGGGACACCGGGACCGATCCGGCCTAGGGGGGATCCGGTAGTTGCGCTAGTTATAGCTAGCACATATTAGTTTGGTCTGTCGTTGGGGTACCGGGACCACCATCTTATGGCGACTATGTCCATAATGGCGTGTAGGCCAGCGACCCGTTCATATTGATTAAGTCAGGCTCGGTTGCGACAATCCGTGTGCGAGTCATTGTATTGTGTCTAAGAAATCTGAATTTGAGTAACCTGAGAAATGAACAAGTAATCTGCGTAGCCTGAGTTTTATAATCATTCGAATAACCTGAGGAATATGCCTGAATCTGAGTAACAAAGTAACTTGTGTTTCACAATTTAAGCAAACTCGTGCACCTTATTTAGAAACACACTCTTAGTATTCATGTGTTCGCTTTGCGATTCCTTGGATTTCAATATATGTATATATTTGTGTTTGGATAACTTGGTTGTGTCATTGGCCAGGGAAGGAATACTGGTAAGTTGGTAAGTTTCGCTGTATTAACCTTCTATCGCACGACGTACTGCCACACGAGTTAGGCTTTGTATTTTATGCCATAAAACAGATCCTAAGGAAACACTAGAAATATAACTTAATAGATGGTACATGAAACCTATATAACGTGTTTGAATTTGTCGAGCGAGCGAGAAGCCTCCCCACCAGTGCATTCATGTACTGATAACCCACCAGATTGCTTACAAGGTGTGGGAGAACCTCATTCGGTGCGGAGTGTCCCCTCGTTCGCGCTAAGGCATGGAGTTCGCTCTGGAGCATTGGAGTGTTACGTCCGGAGCTGAAGTACATATACAAGACATAATGTTGGAACGTCGCCTATGTATCATCCCAAATTGTAAGCTGCTTGGCACGCCTTTATTGTTTAGAGAGGGAGAGAGAGCTTGAGCGACCTGTAATCTCGGCCTAGCACCGCTTGTAATAATTTTTGATTATCAATAAAAAGCTTGTTATTGTTTTATACTTGTGTTCATTCAATGCTTCCGTTATGACTATTCTGTGAACTTGTTACCAAGTGCCTGTTCGATTCTTATTCTGATATATTCAGACTATCTGTGCGACTCTGTGGCTTAGCTATTTCTCCTCATGTTCAGATTATGGCCTTGCGCGGGCGGAACATGTACTCGCGCGACATCGCGTCCAGATGAGAGCGATCGTCCTGCGGGAGCGCTGTCACGGTGATTCGGGCCTAGCGAAGACGACCGATTTCGTGGGAGATCGGGGCATGACATCAATTCTACAAAGCTGGAAAGGTGCACGCACTATTTTGCGGGAAAGCAAAATATGGTGTCTTTCCAAAGTCACTCAAGTTCAAGGAAGCCGGCGTCGCTCGAGTTGATTCACTCGGATGTATGCGGTCCTATGAAGGTAAAATCTATTGGTGGTGCTTCTTACTTTATAAATTTTATTGATTATTATTCCAAGAAGGTTTGGGTCTATGCCTTAAAGACCCAGGATCATGTGTTGTCCACTTTCAAGGAGTTTCAAGCCTCTGTTGAAAGGGAAACGGTCAAAAAGTTGCTATGTGTTCGGTCGGACAATGGCGGCGAATATATCGGTCCCTTTGATGCATGTTGTAGAGAACAAGGGATACGACACCAGAAGACTCCGCCAAAGATACCTCAGCTCAATGGTGTAGCGGAGCGGATGAACAAGACGCTGATGGAGAGGGTACGGTATTTGCTGTCAAAAGCAAACTTGCCGGGCAGCTATTGGGGTATGGATCTTTACACAACTGTTTATATTATTAATTTATCTCCTAGTGCTCCTTTGTAGGGTGATGTGCCTGACAAAGTGTCGTACGATAAAGAGCCGTCATACAATCACCTGCGAGTGTTTGGTTGCAAGGCCTTCGTGCATGTTCCGAAGGACGAGAGATCCAAACTTGAGCCAAAGACGAGGCAGTGCATCGTTGTCTGTTACGGTCGAGATGAGTTTGGCTATAGACTCTATGAACCAGTGGGAAGAAAGCACTACAGAAGCAGGTACGTGGTATTCATCGAGGATCAGACCATGACCAATACTCAGAATTCTGAGATTCCTTCTGAGGCTGAGGATTTGCCTGATTTAGAGTTTTTTCGCTTCGAGCATCTTCCAGAGGATATCGTAGAGGATCCATTTATGGGTGAGCCAGTACATAAAGTTTCTCCTAACCTTGATCATCAACCTGCTGATGGTTGTCAGGGAGAACTTCAGGAGGATGAGCATATCGAGGAGGCAGTTCCTAAGGAGGAGGTTGTTGGTATAAAGTGAGCACCAGTGGTTCCATTAAGGAGGAGAGATAGAGAGCGTCAACCATCTACGAGGTACTCTCCTGGTAGGTATATGCTATTGACTAACGGGAGGAAACCCGAAAGTTTCGTAGAGGCTATGGAAGGCGAACACAGGTGGGAGTGGATGGAAGTCGTGCAGGTGAAACACGTTGTGCACTCTCTCCAGTGCAGGTGGTAAGTCTAGTCTGTATGCAACTGCACATTCACACACTCACTGAGAATTAGGTATGCATGTTTATCTCTTCAAAACACTTTTTGATATTGATTTTGATATATAGGTCTTTGTGTTTCCATCTTGGACATCGATCCTCACGCCTTTCTCAGGACTTCATGCGAGTATATTCTCTGACAGTTTTTATTGTGTTGATTATTTCTATGATTCTAGTTGTACAGTATACTTGATTCTGACACTGTCGATACACAGGTTAGCATCATAGATACCTGTCATGAGGAGTCGTGATTGGAATCCATCGTGCTAGCTGGAGACGGAAAAATATTAGCAGATTATGTGATCATACCCCACTTTACATGCATCATAGCTCACCCCACATATCACGTAGGGTGTAGCCTGACCATTTACATGCCTCATAGCCTGTTATATATGATTAGCATGACTATTGCTCACATCATAGCTAACCAGATGGTTAGCCTGACCTCACATGTATCATAGCCAATCATATATAATATTTGTGATAAACAAATTTTAGGTTTATACGAAACCTTTTTTTGCTTACAAACAAGAAAAGAGTACAACTAATCCTATACGAGGATATTAAGTACAATAAAATGATTCTAGTGAAGTATTGCTATAGAAGTCTGATCTGCGGTCGATCACTTTGTTCCTTGGACTACATGATGATGATGAAGTGCTGTAGAAGAAGCTTTAAACTTTCTCTGAACTGAAGGCAAAAGCCAGCCAAAGGAAAGTTGCAGGTAGGATTCAACTCAATTTGAATACAAAACACTATCAGAGGTAATATGGACATGATAGGTTTTGAAGTTTCAAATTAGTTAAACATATCTATTCATAGGTCATATGAACATGATAGAATATAATTCCTCCTCTTCCTTTTCTCATCTTGTGCCTCTATGCTCCTCCCCTTTACCCTGTGACCAGGGGTCTCTATTTATAGAGATCAATCAAATAACTGCCAGGTTGGCGTAAAAGCCAAGTAACTGTCTTATTGGCGTAAAAGGCCAAACTGTGAAGAAGATTGCATCTTTTACGCTGCGGTTATAATAACTGCTACCCACGTTTCTATAGTCTTCTAAATCTACGTATGACACATGTCCCTTTATGAGGTAACACGTATAACTGCTTCTCGAATATAAATGCTTCTCAAAGATCATGGCATGCAAGCCACGTAGGTAACTGCACCTTGCGTAAAGATGGTTGGCGTAAAAGCCAAATAACTGTCTTGTTGGCGTAAAAGCCAAACTGTGAAGAAGACTGCCTCATTTACGCTGCGGTTATGACAACTGCTACCCACATTCAAATAATCTTCTGAATCTACGAATGACACGTATCCCTTTATAAGGTAACGCGTACAACTGCTTCTCGAAGATCATGGCATGCAAGCCAAGTAGGTAACTGCACCTTGCATAAAGATGGTTGGCGTAAAAGCCAAATAACTGTCTTGTTGGCGTAAAAGCCAAACTGTGAAGAAGACTGCCTCCTTTATGCTGCGGTTATGACAACTGCTATCCACGTTCAAATAATCTTCTGAATCTGCGTGTGACACGTATCCCTTTATAAGGTAACACGTATAACTGCTTCTCGAAGATCATGGCATGCAAGCCACGTAGGTAACTGCCCTTGCATAAAACTTGATGATAATAGATAACCAGCGTAAAATAGCCAATTATCCTTCACGACTGAGGTCTTGAGCATATTCTGGGCTAAATAGCCTTATCACGTACCTTTGCAAATATAGCCGAGTTGGCGTATTTCGAGGAGATAGCATACGACATACTCCTATAGTTAAAAATAGCCTGGTTGGCGTAAAATGCAAGGATGGTGATGCGAGCGTATTAGTCACAGTTTTAGCTTTCCCAGTCCTGACAAAATTTAAAAATAGAACAAAATCTCATGCATTAAATGCAGAGATATGCCTCCATCTCGTGTATTAAATACAGAGATATGCCTCGAGCTCTGTGTAGGAAACAGATTTTGACATGGCGTCTGATTTTGTCTTATCTTGAGCATAAAAACTCATTTCTGGGTCTCTGTGCAAAATCATCATCACAGCCGTTCTTTACGCAGGAAGGTATAGCAACCGTTTACGCCAAACAGCCTTGAAGTTTCTGCTTTACGCAGACAGCTCTGAAGCTCAGCTTTACGCGTACAGCTCTGAACTTTACGCGGGCAACTCTGAAGCCATGTTTTACGCAGAGAGTGACTTCATGTATGTTGGAGGTTTTGACTGTAAAATTATGCGAACAATTCCCCAGCATATTTATGCTTCTACAAGACCCCCTTCAAAGTTTTCGGACTTGGCTAAGTCTGGAATACTTTGAATAAGAAGCATAAAATTGGCACATATTCACTGTCCACCTTTTTCTGCTAAGTTCGTCAGGTTGGCGTATGTGGGGACGATAGCTCAGAGATGACATAGACGTGAGCTGGTCAATGGCCATATCGAGAGGTTATGTACGGTCCTGAGGACATCCCACTGGGGGATTTTTGATATACCTATTTCCATGTTGCACACTTTGGGGTGTGAGTAATAGATTCGAAACAAACCCTATCAGAGGTAATATGAACGTGATAGATTTTGTGGACATAACACCACTGGTGTACCTTGGTGAGGACGGGTGATAAGCGGAGATGACAACCGATATCAGAAATAATATGAACGTGATGATCGATAGCCAAAACCAGGAATGTTTGCTCAAAGGTCACTTGGAAATGGCAAACTCAGTCGGGGAAAAATGTTGGGACAATAGTTCAGAGGTAATATGGACGTGAACTAATATCTGGGATACTCACTGGGGAGTGGTTTGCTGAGTGTGGTCTATCCATGAATGAAGATAGACCTGAGGGTTGATCCGCTGGGGAGATTGGTAGGACGATAGCTCAGAGATAATATGAACATGGCTAGCGTCTACCGAGATTGGTTTTAGTGGTCACTGCGAGAGTGTGCAAGTGGACCTGAGGAATGCTCCGCTGGGGAAATTTATGGGACGACAACTCAGAGGTAATATGTACATGGCTAGCTCGGTCAGGAAAAATATTAGGACAGCAGTTCAGAGGTAATATGGACGTGAACAAATGTCCAAAAATTCACTGAGGAGTGATTTGTTGAATACGGTCTATCCGAACATGAAGATAGACCTAAGGATTGCTTTGCTGGAGAAATTGGTGGGACGACAGCTCAGAGGTAACATGTACATGGCTAGCGTCTAACGAGATTGGTTTTTTGAGTGGCCACTGCGGCAGTGTACGAGTGGACCTGAGGAATGCTCCACTGGGGAAATTTATGGGACGACAGCTCAGAGGTAATAGGTACATGGCTAGCGCTACTGGAGAGGATGTGAGGGTAGTAGTTCAGAGGTAATGTGGACGTGAACTAATGGCCAAGAGAATGTAGATGGACCTGAGGGTTGGTTGATCCGCCGGGGAGATCGTTAGAATGATAGCTCAAAGGTAAATGTGAACATGGCTAGCATCTAACAGTATTGGTTTAGGTGGTATGTCTACCCCCACACGTAGTTGAGTCAGAGGAACATGTGATCAATACTCAAATAGGGAAGTTTGCTCAGAGGTAAGATGAACATGGCAAACTCTTGGGTTGTGGACTTATTACCCATGGCGTACCTAAAGTACGAGTAATAAGCTGAAATGACTAGCACTATCAGGGGTTATGCGAACATGATAGTAGAAAGTTGAAAAAAAAGCAGAACTTTACTCAGAGGTAATATGGACATGAAAAAATTCTGAAAAATATCTTACTCACAGATAATATGGACATAGTAAGATATTATTCTGTGGGGATAGTGGAGAGACGTAGTTCAGAGGTAATATGAACATGAACTGACTTTTTTCTCTGCTGGGGAAAATGAGGATAGTTTAGAGGTAATATGGACTTGAACAATTCGGTTCCATTGCGGGCATCCTACAGGGGGGTTTTGGTGGACCTATTACTTCTTGTACACGAGAGTGTAAGTAATAAGTTCGAGATGAAAACCCTATCAGAGGTAATATGGTCATGATAGGTTTTGTGGACTTAACACCACTGGCGTACCTAAATTTAAGCACGGGTGATAAGTTGAGATGACGATTGATGATAGTCGTAGGGAGAGGTTTGCTCAGAGGTCACTTGGACATGGCAGACTCTCGGGGGAGGATGAAAGCGCAGAGGTGACGTAGACACGAGCTGATCAATAGCCATACCATGAGGATATCCCACTGGAGGATTTTTGGTAAATTTATTACTTCTTGCGCGCGAGAGTGTAAGTAATAAATTTTACTGAGTGTGGTCTATCCGAAAATGAGGATAGACCTGAAGGTTGCTCCGCTGGGGAGATTGATGGAACGATAGCTCAGAGGTAATATGGACATGGCTGATTTTGTGGATTTAACACCTCTGGCGTACTTAGAGTTAAGTACGGGTGCTAAATTGAGATGACAACCGATATCAGAGGTAATATTGACATGATAATCGATAGCCGAATCCGGAAGGTTTGCTCAGAGGTATTATGGACATGGCAAATATTTTTGAACTTAACACCACTGGCGTACTTAGAATTAAGTACGGGTGCTAAGTTGAGATGATAACCGATATCAGATGTAATATGGACATGGCAAACTTTTGTGAACTTAACACCACAGGCGTACTTAGAATTAAGTACGGGTGCTAAGTTGAGATGACAACCGATATCAGAGGTAATATGGACATGATAATCGATAGCCGAACCTGAAAGGTTTGCTCAGAGGTAATATGGACATGGTAAACTTTGTCGGAAAGAAAAAAATATTTAGACAACAGTTCAGAGGTAATATGGACGTGAACTAATGTTCAATAAACTCACTGAAGAGTGGTTTGCTAAGTGTGGTCTATCCAAAAATAAGGATAGACCTGAAGGTTGCTCCGCTGGGGAGACTTTGGGGACTCATCATCCGGTACTTCTTGAGGGGGAAAATTGCCAAATTGGAGTGAGATCATATTTTCAAAGTGATGACTATGGCGTCGATCAACTCCTGGATTTTTTTTTTCAGTACATAGCATGCCTTTGTGGGGTGATGAATGTACCGATGAAAGAGACAATATTTTGGGTTATCGACCTTGTCAGCCTTTTCAGGGTATCTGATGTTGGGTAGCCGAAGTTTGTTTTCCTTCATCAATATATTAAAGATTTCAATGATGTCATCATCATTGAAGGAGAAAGTCCCCTTTGGATTTAGGGCTTCCGATACCTGAGTCGTACGGTCCTCAGGGAAGACGGTCATAGTTGCTTCATCTTCAGACTCAAATGAGATGTTACTCTCAGTTTCAGATGATGCTCTGACTATTCGAGGGTGACTACCCCTAGACATGTCATTGTCTGGTTCTTGGAAATCACCGTCCTCACGGCATGACGGGTTGGTGTGGATCACCAGAAGATTGATACTCCCGGCTTGCAGAGTTACTGCGGGCCCTGAGGTCAGCAGGACCATGTTTGCCTTGAGGGCAAGAGTCTGCATTGTGGCACTCATGGTGTGCATCATTACCTCAAGAGCATCGAGTCGTTGGCGATCGCTGAGCCCTTCCGCCTTGGGTTCTTGAGTCGCACTGTCCTCAGGGAAGACGGTCATAGTTGCATCATCTTCAGACTCAAAGGAGATGCTACTCTCAGTTTCAGATGATGCTCTGACTATTCGAGGGTGACTCTCCCTCAGCCTGTCATTGTCTGTTCCTTTGATGTGATCAAAGGGTACATCTGCCTCATCATAGACGGGAGATGTAATTTTACGCGCAGGGCCTGTTTGAAATTTTCGGATTGGCACTGAGGCCTTGCCAGAAGTTTTGTCTACCACGTCACAGACGGGAGACGAAGTTTTACGCGCAGGGCGTGTTTGGGACTTCTAGATTGGCACTGAGGCATTACCAGGAATTTTGTCTACCACGTCACAGACGGGAGACGAAGGTTTACGCGCTGGGCGTGTTTGGGCCTTCTGGATTGGCACTGAGGCATTGCTAAAAATTTTGTCTACCACGTCACATGCGGGAGACAAAGTTTTACGCACAGGTTGTGTTGGCTGTGTTGTCACAACCTTGTTGATCAGAGAGTGAGAGCTTGCAGGAAGGGTAGAGGAAGTCTTAGGCATCCACACTTTACGCAGCTTCATGTTGTTCTGGACAGAGGAGGAATGAGAGCTACCCCCTGCATGAAGCATGTCTTCATAGGCAGATTGGTCGAACTGGATGACCAAAGTCTTCTTCGTCGATCCGATGGATACAACATCGTGTTGAGCAATTTCTTTCTCGTCAGAGGAGAAAGTCATCCCCAGCAGAGTCGCCATTTTGTTTGTGATAAACAAATGTTAGGTTTATACGAAACCTTTTTTTGCTTACAAACAAGAAAAGAGTACAATTAATCCTATACGAGGATATTAAGTACAATAAAATAATTCTGGGAAAGTATTGCTATAGAAGTCTGATCTGCGATCAATCACTTTGTTCCTTGGACTACAAGATGATGAAGAAGTGCTATAGAAGAAGCTTCAAACTTTCTCTGAACTGAAGGAAAAAGCCAGCCAAAGGAAAGTTGCAGTTAGGATTCAACTCAATTTGAATACAAAACACTATCAGAGGTAATATGGACATGATAGGTTTTGAAGTTTCAAATTAGTTAAACATATCTATTCAGAGGTCATATGAACATAATAGAATATGATTCCTCCTCTTTCTTTTCTCATCTTGTGCCTCTGTGCTCCTCCCCATTACCCTGTGACCAGGGGTCTCTATTTATAGAGATCAATCAAATAACTGCCAGCTTGGCGTAAAAGCCAAGTAACTGTCTTGTTGGCGTAAAAGGCCAAACTGTGAAGAAGATTGCATCTTTTATGCTGCGGTTATAATAACTGCTACCCACGTTCCCATAGTCTTCGAAATCTATGTATGACACGTGTCCCTTTATGAGGTAACGCGTATAACTGCTTCTCGAAGATCATGGCATGCAAGCCACGTAGGTAACTGCACCTTGCGTAAAGATGGTTGGCGTAAAAGCCAAATAACTGTCTTGTTGGCGTAAAGGCCAAACTGTGAAGAAGACTGCCTCCTTTATGCTGCGGTTATGACAACTGCTACCCACGTTCAAATAATCTTCTGAATCTGCGTATGACACGTATCCCTTTATAAGGTAACGCGTACAACTGCTTCTCGAAGATCATGGCATGCAAGCCACGTAGGTAACTGCACCTTGCGTAAAGATGGTTGGCGTAAAAGCCAAATAACTGTCTTGTTGGCGTAAAAGCCAAACTGTGAAGAAGACTGCCTCCTTTACGCTGCGGTTATGACAACTGCTATCCACGTTCAAATAATCTTCTGAATCTGCGTGTGACACGTATCCCTTTATAAGGTAACGCGTATAACTGCTTCTCGAAGATCATGGCATGCAAGCCACGTAGGTAACTGCCCTTGAAAAAAACTTGATGATAATAGATAACCAGTATAAAATAGCCAATTATCCTTCACGACTGAGGTCTTGAGCGTATTCTGGGCTAAATAGCCTTATCACGTATCTTTGCAAATATAGCCGAGTTGGCGTATTTCGAGAAGATAGCATACGACGTACTCCTATAGTTGAAAATAGCCTGGTTGGCGTAAAATGCAAGGATGGTGATGCGAGCATATTAGTCACAGTTTTAGCTTTCCCAGTCCTGACAAAATTTAAAAATAGAACAAAATCTCGTGCATTAAATGCAGAGATATGCCTCCATCTCGTGTATTAAATACAGAGATATGCCTCGAGCTCTATGCAGGAAATAACTTTTGACGTGGCATCTGATTTTGTCTTATCTTGAGCGTAAAAACTCATTTCTGGGTCTCTGTGCAAAATCATCATCACAGCCGTTCTTTACACAGGAAGGTATAGCGACCTTTTACGCCAAACAACCTTGAAGTTTCTGCTTTACGCAGACAGCTCTGAAGCTCAGCTTTACGCGGACAGCTCTGAACTTTACGTGGGCAGCTCTGAAGCCATGTTTTACGCAGAGAGTGACTTCATGTATGTTGGGGGTTTTGACTGTAAAAATACGCGAACAATTCCCCAGCATATTTCATGCTTCTACATATAACAAGCATGATCTCGTCCCAAGCCGATCACATAATAGACTGATATTTTAAACACTTAGCCAGATATTCTAGTTCTTTATTTCAGTTCACTTGTTCTAGCATTCACTTATATCTGTTCATTGCTAGCTGTACTATTGTTGTTTACCTATTCTCCAGTATTCCATATTTCCATAATTTATCTTCATCTTGTATTTTCTTACACTGTATTATAGTTTTTTCAATATAAATAAAACTGATGTTTAGTACTTGTATTTCGCTCCAATCCTGACTGAATAATATTTTTCAGAGGACCTTAAGGACTTCTGTCCTACTCACTATGGCCCAGACGTAGAGGGAGACTACGTACCAGAGATCCTAGAGGAGTCACTCTCCTTAGAGGAGACACCACCTGTAGTCATCTAGACAGTTCTACCTATGAATTAATTGTTCTAAAACCTGAAACTTGGATTTTACTTATGTTGAGAGTATTTATGTTGGACAGCTAGACTCTAGATTACTGTTGTATTTTTGAGTTGTTGTGCTTGACTTATGTCAGTACTCCCTTATCTTTATATCTTATTGTGCCAGTTATTTTCTATAGTTTTTGTGATTGAGTATATTATAAATTGTTAATCAATGTGTTATTCATTGTCCTCCTTATGGAGTTGAGATCATTGACAGGTTATGCATTATGTTTGGTAGTCATGAGACCTAGACAACGTTCTACCGCCGATGCTGCGACGTAGGCTGGACGTACCCACGGCTCATGCCCAATTTTCGGGTGCGGGTCATGACAAGGTGATGAGTTCCTTGGGGGCCAACTCTACTTATAATACGGTGCGGTTGCCAAAGGACAAGAAGGCTTTGAAGAATCGATGGGTATTCAGAGTGAAGCAGACAGATGATGCTACTCGCCCTCGATATAAAAGCGAGGCTGGTAGTTAAAGGCTACGGTCAGCGAAAAGGCGAATATTATGATGAGATCTTTTCGTCAATCGTCAAACAGTCGTCTATTCGGATGGTGCTAGCATTGTCAGCCAATTTTGACTTGGAGGTCGAGCAAATAGACGTGAAGACGGTATTCCTCCACGGTGATCTTGAGGATGAGTTGTACATAGAGCAGCCAGAGGAATTCTGTGAAAAGGGCAAGTCATACTTTGTCTGCCAGTTGAGGAAGAGCTTGTATGGTCTGAAGCAGGCTCCGTGGCAGTGGTACAGGAAGTTCGAGTCGTTTATGGGGGAGCATGGTTACACACGGACGATGTCGGACCACTGTGTATTTGTGAGGTAATTTGTCGATGATGATTTTATCATTTTACTGCTCTATGTTGATGATATTCTACTGGTGGATCGGAATGCCACTAGGATAGCGGAGTTGAAGCGCCAACCGGGCGCGGCCTTCTCTATCAAGGATTTGGGTGCAACGAAGACTATTCTTGGGATAGAGATTAGCTGAGAGAGAGAGAGAGAGAGTCCAAGCTGCTACACTTGTCCCAAAATAAGTATATTCACCAGCTAGTTCAGCATTTCGGGATGGATGGGTCGTAAAACCTTGTCACGTCCAACTCCCAGAATACTGGATAAAAAATAGGACTGACATGGCCAACCATACCTTGCAGAATAAGAAGTAAGCCAGGAATCTCTCAATAATTATGATTGAGCATCTTGCTCTGCTCCCCTGCTCCTCTGGCGAGCTCGAACTCCCGCTCTCCTGGTGGTCGAAATAATACTCTGCCTCTATAACAATCTATAGTAGCATGATGCCTACTCAACCAGTCCATTCCGAGTACAATATCGTACCCCGGAAGTGGCATGACGAGTAAGCTCACGCTCAACTCTCGGCCTCCTACTGACACCCTTCGGTCCTTGCAGTAATCACGGACTAGGATAATATCTCCTCCAGTCGTGATCTTGCAAGTCCTAGCTAATGGTTCTATCTCTAAATGATGTCGAAGTCCATAAGATATAGACACAAAACTATGGGAAGCGCTAGAGTCGAATAAGGTAAATGCGGGAATACAATCGAGAAGAACTGAACCTGTAATCAAGTCTCCTGCTGGTTCGACCTCCTCGACTGCTATGGCGTATGCTCGCCCCTGGAGTGCACCTCTTTGCTGCCGGTGCTGAGCAAACATCTGCTGCTGCGGTGGAAGTGGAGGTCCTCTCTGTTGTTGGCCTCCTGGTACGGCAGGTACCCTGGCTGGTCCTCTCTGGGCGGCTGCTCCGCCCTGACCTGGACGAATGGTAGGGCAATCCCTCAGCTGGTGTGTCGTCGATCCGCAGGACAGACATGTGCCCAACCTCTTCCTGCAGATGTCTCTGGTATGTCCCATCTTCCTGCAATACACATACTGGATAGTGGGCTGAGTCTGTCTCTGTGGCTGCTGCTGCTGGATGTGTCCTCGAACTGGTGTCTGATGCTGCTGATGATGAGCCATCTGCGGTTCCACAGGTGGCTTAACTGGACTTCTTTGATTTGGATCTGCGCACTGGTCGGGAAGATAAGGAGCTCGAATACAACCCCTCACTTGATGTCCCGCAATGCCACAGTACAAACAAAGTCCTCGCCTCATCCTACAGCTCTCCCAAAGGTGACCTGGCTTCTTACAGAAGTGACAAGCCTGCTGGATCCACCTCGGAGGCTGCTGCTGATCCTGCGATCTGGTCTTCGACGGCATCCTGAGGACAACGCGAAAGGAATCAATGAAGGTAATAGATACGATATCATCAAGGGAGGACAGTAAAATTTCTAAAGGAAAATCATTAAGAGTAGTATCATAAGAATCAGAAATTTCCTAATTGTGATTGAGCATATCCTTGGCCAAATTCCTATTTCCTAAAACAGGCTCGTAGTAATACTCTAGGCGAGCACCACTACGATATCGCCCTAATGTGAATCTGTTGACTAGACCTGCATGGGCCACCACTAAAACGTGTCACGACCCGCACCCGGAATTTGGGCATGAGTCGTGGGTACGTCCAGCCTACGCCGCAGCATCGGCGGTAGAACGCTGTCTAGGTCACAAACATAGTATATCCTGTCAATAGTCTCAACTCCGTACGGAGGACAAATGATAAATAAACCACAGTTCTATAATATACTCAATCACAACTATAAACATAATGGCACGATGAGAATTGAAAAGAGTTCTATTTAAACCAACCACAAGAAGTCTAACTCAAATCCTGGGTCTAAATGACCTCACAAAGTCACAAATAAAATAATACAACTCAGTCTCAGTCTAAAACAATAATGCAGAAAAGTAATCTAAGAACAGGCTGGTAAGTTCTCCTCTAGGATAGGCACCTCCTCTGGGATTTCTGGGGTAAAATCCTCCTCTATTCCTGGACCGTAATGAGTAGGGCAAAAGTCCTCCAGGTTCTCTGAAAATGTTGTTATCCAGTCAGGATTGGAGCGAAGCACAAGCACTAACAGCAGTTTCATTAAATTGACAAAATCTATAAACAGTGTAAGAGATACAAGATGGAAATAAAAGCTGAACATGTGAAGTACAGAGGAAATGAAATAGACAATAGAGCATCTAGCAATGAACAATAAATAGTGAATGCTAGAACAAGTAATCTGAATAAAGATAAAACATCTAGCTAAGTGTTTGAAATATTAGTTTATTATGTGATCGGCTTGGGACTGGATCAGGCTGGTTATATATGATTAGCTATGATTCTTTTAGGTCAGGCTAACCGCATGGTTAGCTATGGTGCATATAGTGGTCAGGCTAATCATATATAACAGCTATGGAGCATATAAGTGGTCAGGCTGCACCCGACGTGAGAAGTGGGGTGAGCTATGGTACATATAATGTTTGGATATGATCACATAATCTACTAATAGTTCCCCATTCCCCAGCTAGCACGATGGATTCCAATCACGACTCCTCATGATGGGGATCTAGGGTGCTAACCCGTGTATCCACAGTGTCGGAATCAAGTATGTAATACACTACCATTTATAGAAGTAATCAACCATGAAAACTGTCAGAGAATGTACTCGCCTGTGGTCCTGAGCAAGGTGTGAGGATCGATGTCCAAGATGAAATCAAAATGACCTAGTATGGAATTTCAATGTTAAATAATGAATTAAAAGAATAACATGTTAACTAATTTAAATACGAGGTTTCTAGGTCATGTCTAAGGTTTAGGGTTCATAATTTCTTATGTGGTAGGTTTTCTCCAAGATGATACTAAAATCTACTGGT
The DNA here is from genome assembly GCA_036927795.1 of Iris macrosiphon. Lineage (NCBI taxonomy): Eukaryota > Viridiplantae > Streptophyta > Magnoliopsida > Asparagales > Iridaceae > Iris > Iris macrosiphon. Next base: position 1,690,668 of record JAYESA010000015.1, on the reverse strand, counting down.
CAATAATAGGTTTAACTTGTTACTCTAGGCTTCATATTAATACTAAGCAATGTTTTACATACTAGGCATTTAGTATAAATGTATATAACTCCTATATATATAACTCTAGTTGGTATCTTAATACAACCCTTAACACTAGTACCTGATACCAATTTAGCACCATGCCTCTCCCTATCTACTGTGACTGAGAGTAATTTACTCATACTCACACAGGTTCTCCTACACTGTTCTAACTGGTACTAAGGGATATATATATATAGATACTCACAGTAATGAAACACTGACACAGGATTTCTAAACTACTACACACTATAGGGAGACACAAGATACTAGATTCTAGGATACACACTCTCACAGGTTTTACACTGCACACAGACACACTAAACTGACAGTATACACACACACACACCTGATTACACATGGACACAGGTTCATTGATACACTAACTGACCAACTTATGACTAGCACTACTGACTGACACCATCATAACACTAACTTATATATGGGCTAACTGTTAACTGTCCTCACTCACACACATAGTGGATTTACTGATACATCATCTCCACCCCCTAAAATTACTCACTGCAAGTTTACTGATACACTGTTATAAACATGCTGACACTTAGTTTCTGTACTGAACTCTAGGGGATATACTGATGTACTGAACATACAGGCTCACAGTCTGAATACAACCACCCTTCCCTACACAGGGACACACTGCTAACACTACTCTATCTACTGATCACTCACACACAGTTAAAACTATTGTACACCTACACACAGTCTAAAAACTGAACATCTCACAGTCCTCAAAATTCACTCACACACACAACTCACTGAACTTAACACCAACTCACTCTACACACACAGATACCATCTACACACACACACACATGTGTGCACACAGCTGATACCTGATGCAAATGCACAGGTAAACACACAGGCTACTCACACAGATCCACACACACACATGCAGTATCTGCACAGTTCACACATATCAGAATCCTCATTAAACCTGGGAATTATCTCTCCCTCATACCTATACACAGTCACATTGGCTCTCACTGACACAGGTACACATCCTCACCTAATCTAATACACAGTACACAGGCACTTCCCTCATCTACACACACAGTTATGAAACCCCTCCCCCAATCTGATACATACCCCTGCTCTAATACCTACAGAAATACACAGCACAGAATACACTGCTAAGACTCAATTCTACACACTGCAAATTTACACATAAACTCACCAAAACTGATACACACAGTACTCTGAAATCCATACTCTATTCAAAACTAATACACATAAATAATTCCTGATACCCTGACACTCAAATACCCTAACTAGCTACTGATACAAATCTCTCTCCCTTCAACCATCCTCTGAACACCAAAACCCGATTGCACAGTTTCCCTTCAACCCGAGTACACAATGAAACCCAACCACACAGTCTGTACAGTTACACACTGTTCTAACTGATACATCTACCACTTACAGAACCTAAACACTGATACCAACCTGGCTCTACACATAATGCACCCAGAACCTAAACACTGAACTAACTCACTGAAATAAACCTAGCTGCTACCCAACTACACACCTCCTGCACTGAAATCCCCCAAACCTGACTGCACAGTGTCCACCCGACTGTGCACATAGGAAACTCCACCGTGTCTGATACAATAAGACACTGCACAGCCAAACACAGAACATAACCCGACTGCACAGTAACCCCTACTGTCCACAACACAAATATATATATATATATATGGATTTGTATATCAAAACATGTAGAAATTGAATAAGTTAGATAGGTAAAACCCTAATAAACCTATCACCAAGCACTTGGTGTGCTGAAATCGAACCCACATTAAGATTCCCTGAAAAACCCAAAACGAAACCCTAAAAATCGGGTTCAACTTACACATATGGGATGAAATCAGTCTCCCTACGAATACCTAGGGTTAGGGTTTCTGATAATTGGGGAAAACAATGTTGGGGACACTTAAACCTAATCAAAACCCTAAAAATCAAACCCTACACAGATGGGTTGGTTCCTAATGGCCATTATCATCTTAAAACAGAATTTAAATGAATAAAAACAGAGTTTTACCTAGGGAGATGGCTTCTTCAATGGAGGTTCTTCTTCTCCAAGGCTTTCTGACCCACGTTCCTTGCTTCTCTTGCTTTGGAGGAGGAGAAAACGGAAGCCCTAGGTTTAATCTCGAAAATGGGGTGGGGAATTGGTTTTCTCTTGTGGAGGCTAGGGTTTCTCTTGTCTACATGAAGGATGGCTTTGTGAGAAGCTTCCTTTTTATATTAAACCTAGTTTTAGGGTTTCCATGCGTAGTTTTTAGGTTAAACCCCCTGGCCCTCTCATGTAGAACCTAATAGACTCAGGTTAAGTCAGTCTAGGGTTTTGAGGGTTCACCCTAATTTTGTATTCTAGGGTTTCACTAGAACTGGGTTTAAAATTAGGGTTTGGTCATTAGGGTTTGCCCTAATGCGTTCTAGGGTTTTTACCTTAAACCAAATATCACTAACAATATGTAAATAGTTTATAAAACTCATCAAATTAATTAATTTATAATTATTTAAAATAGTTAAATTACACAAATGCCCTCATATGGAAAAGTGGTAGTGACAAGTCTACCCTCCTAAAAGAAATTTCGTCCTCGAAATTGGACTGAACTACAACAAGAATGAAATCAGAAAAGGAATATACCTCAAGTCTAGAAGAGATACGGGTATTGCTCGCGCATCTCGTCCTCTCTCTCCCAGGTCGACTCCCCTGGAGAGTGATGTCTCCATGCTACACGAACCAAAGGAATAGTTTGGTTCCGCAACACCTTCTCTCTGCGGTCCAAGATCTCTACGGGCTGCTCAGGGTAGCTGAGCGTCGGACCAACCTCAATCTCCGAGTGATCCAGTACGTGACTAGGGTCGGCCACGTACCGTCTCAGCTGCGACACGTGGAATACATTATGCACTCCCTCCAATGCAGGCGGCAAGTCTAATCTATACGCCACTGCACCTACTTCGCAAGAATACCAAAGGGTCCGATGTGGCGTGGGCTAAGCTTTCCGCCTCTACCAAAACGAATCGTTCCACGCGTCGGAGAAATCCGTAGGAATACTAGATCGCCAACCTAAAACAAAACAGTCTCAATACGCAGTCTAAACAAACAACACATGCTAGAAAACAACAATCTATACCTGAAACTCAAGGGGTCTACGGTGGCTGTCGGCCCAATGCCGTTGTCTGTCCTGCGCCACTCGCAGTCTGTCTCTGATGAGTTTCACCTTTCTGTTGCATCCACGACCATTTCTGGTCCTGGCAAGGCTCTCTCTCCAACGTCGTCCCACGACAGCGGTGTACGACACCTCCGTCCATAAAGAGCCTCAAATGGTGACATCTCGATGCTGGCCTGGTAGCTGTTGTTGTAAGCGAACTCTACCAGGTGCATATGATCCTCCCAAGAACCTCCGAGATCTAAAACGCAAGTGCGTAGCATATCCTCAAATTTTAAGGCACATTGTCTCTTTCTGTCAACTCACATCCTCTAATACACACTTAACTCTGGCACATTCACTAACTAATTCCTATCCTTGTACACTGGTACCCATATCAACTAATCATTAGTCCATAACATCCATGAATACATCCATATTGTACACACCAGTCTATTGTACACATTCACTTTCTTCTATACAATGCGATTCACTCGATTCTGAGCCAAGCCTGCTGCCTCAACTACTCGGTCGATTGGGCTCAGCCCATCCCGCACCGGCCCGCTTCTAGACTCACCATACCTTACTTACTGGGCCTGCTTTCTTTATGTCTATTAGTCATGGGATTACATCGCCTTTGAACCGCAGGAGCTTCTAACTATCCAACAACAGCGCAGCAGGGCAATTGTTGGCAACCGATAGGAAGAATAGACAGTCCAGCTGTCCCATGCCGAGGAAAGATGATACAGCCCTTGCTCCCATTTACCGATGGAGCCGATGGTTGCATTGGAAGCTGATGCAGCAGAGGGAATTCTTTCAAAGTAGCGAGCGATATCCATATCATATTGTTAGCCCGACCCTACCTTAGATAAATCGTTCTTGGAACAAGGGGTGGAGTCATATAAGTCATGAATCGGAATCTGAGGGGGACCCCTAACACCATCATAAGTCAAAAGGTGCATACAAGGTTTGATACCTCTATCTCTTTAGGTACCTCTGTTCTACTGCAAGTAGACCCACTGCTAGTTCTCTATCCTATTACAATTGTTCATACTAGCTGTTATTATCACTCAAGTGCACACCAAGTGCAACACACCATACTAAATACTACTCTCTCTAATACAACTCTAGATGGACACCCAAGTCTTGTTTGCAGTGCCATCTCAATCATGTCCAAGTTAACAGCTCCTTTCGTATGCACTTTATCCACTCATATCCTAATATATTTCTTACCCACCATAAATTAATCCTCAAAATAAGATCATCTAAGTTTAACTTCTTGAACAAATTAAAAATAAATGCATACACTTCCTCAAAGTCAAGTACTCTATATCGAAATAAAATTTTAATCACTTCAAAAAATCTTTATAGCTTTGACTATGTTTATTGGAAAAAAAAAAGTTTTTTTTTTTTTTTTTTTTTTGAATCCTCAATATTTTAACAACATAACATCGCATTAAAACCCTTTATGTGTATACATTTCTTTATTTTTTAGCACACCCGGTATCAATCATCAAATTGAACATCAGGCTCCCTTACTCCTTAACACAATTCCTTGATACTTAATTACTTACATAGATCATCCCCAAATACATAATCATGATTATCCAGGACGGGTATGCTGGCTCTGATACTAACTCTTGGAATCGTCACTGATACTCTTCTCCTTCTATCTATAGTGTCAATACCAACTGTAACACACCTATCATAGAACTATTGCTACAAGGCACTACGCTATGGGTTAACTCTAGATAAATGCCTACTGCTCACATGTCCAACTAGGAAACACTTACAAACTCACAAGCAACACTCAATCAATACTAAAACTCAAGACACAGACATAATTACAAGTCACTACTTATCATACTTAACAGGGAATCAAAAATAGGAGCTCAAAAAAAGGAACTGGACTGAGGACTAAGGGTATTCTACTGCTAGCAACCAGAAGAAACGATGGAAAAATCCTGAGTCAACAGAAATAGATAAGTGTTGAGATGATACTTTAAGAACCAATTTAAGATACAACCTGATAATCATACACGTCTGTCAGAAATTATGACACTCAGAATCCTCGCCACGCCAGTAAGCATAGGTGCGATAACCGACAGGTTCCGTAACTAAGGTATGCAACCCTATAATCATGTCATCTAGAATCCTCGCCACGCCAACCGGTATGGCTGCGAGAAACTCTAAATCTCATAACTAAAGTATGTACATCCAAGTTAGGTTCCTACGTTCTCGTCACGACAGCTAATATGGCTGCGATAAACTCTAGGTTCCATAACCAAAGTAGACGTTTTACCTTTCTCACTGTCCTCATCAATATATATGTCATCAGATAATACCGTAAATTTTAGCCCGTAAAATTCATCTCGATAAAAATCAACTCAACAACGATACCAAGAATTAAATTAATCAACTGGTCAACAAGAATCCAACTCATTACCAACAAGCGAGAACAGATGAAAAAAGGAAAGGAATTAAATTGGAATTCATAATGAGATTCTCAAGGGTCGTCCCAGGAATCTCTCAATAATTGTGATTGAGCATCTTGCTCTGCTCCCCTGCTCCTCTGGCGAGCTCGAACTCCGGCTCTCCTGGTGGTCGAAATAATACTCTGCCTCTATAACAATCTATAGTAGCATGATGCCTACTCAACCAGTCCATTCCGAGTACAATATCGTACCCCGGAAGTGGCATGACGAGTAAGCTCACGCTCAACTCTCGGCCTCCTACTGACACCCTTCGGTCCTTGCAGTAATCACGGACTAGGATAATATCTCCTCCAGTCGTGATCTTGCAAGTCCTAGCTAATGGTTCTGTCTCTAAATGATGTCGAAGTCCATAAGATATAGACACAAAACTATGGGAAGCGCTAGAGTCGAATAAGGTAAATGCGGGAATACAATCGAGAAGAACTGAACCTGTAATCAAGTCTCCTGCTGGTTCGACCTCCTCGACTGCTATGGCGTATGCTCGCCCCTGGAGTGCACCTCTTTGCTGCCGGTGCTGAGCAAACATCTGCTGCTGCGGTGGAAGTGGAGGTCCTCTCTGTTGTTGGCGTCCTGGTACTGCAGGTACCCTGGCTGGTCCTCTCTGGGCGGTTGCTCCACCCTGACCTGGACGAATGGTAGGGCAATCCCTCAGCTGGTGTGTCGTCGATCCGCAGGACAGACATGTGCCCAACCTCTTCCTGCAGATGTCTCTGGTATGTCCCATCTTCCTGCAATACACACACTGGATAGTGGGCTGAGTCTGTCTCTGTGGCTGCTGCTGCTGGATGTGTCCTCGAACTGGTGTCTGATGCTGCTGATGATGAGCCATCTGCGGTTCCACAGGTGGCTTAACTGGACTTCTTTGATTTGGATCTGCGCACTGGTCGGGAAGATAAGGAGCTCGAATACAACCCCTCACTTGATGTCCCGCAATGCCACAGTACAAACAAAGTCCTCGCCTCATCCTACAGCTCTCCCAAAGGTGACCTGGCTTCTTACAGAAGTGACAAGCCTGCTGGATCCACCTCGGAGGCTGCTGCTGATCCTGCGATCTGGTCTTCGACGGCATCCTGAGGACAGCGCGAAAGGAATCAATGAAGGTAATAGATACGATATCATCAAGGGAGGACAGTAAAATTTCTAAAGGAAAATCATTAAGAGTAGTATCATAAGAATCAGAAATTTCCTAATTGTGATTGAGCATATCCTTGGCCAAATTCCTATTTCCTAAAACAGGCTCGTAGTAATACTCTAGGCGAGCACCACTACGATATCGCCCTAATGTGAATCTGTTGACTAGACCTGCATGGGCCACCACTAAAACGTGTCACGACCCGCACCCGGAATTTGGGCATGAGTCGTGGGTACGTCCAGCCTACGCCGCAGCATCGGCGGTAGAACGCTGTCTAGGTCACAAACATAGTATATCCTGTCAATAGTCTCAACTCCGTACGGAGGACAAATGATAAATAAACCACAGTTCTATAATATACTCAATCACAACTATAAACATAATGGCACGATGAGAATTGAAAAGAGTTCTATTTAAACCAACCACAAGAAGTCTAACTCAAATCCTGGGTCTAAATGACCTCACAAAGTCACAAATAAAATAATACAACTCAGTCTCAGTCTAAAACAATAATGCAGAAAAGTAATCTAAGAACAGGCTGGTAAGTTCTCCTCTAGGATAGGCACCTCCTCTGGGATTTCTGGGGTAAAATCCTCCTCTATTCCTGGACCGTAATGAGTAGGGCAAAAGTCCTCCAGGTTCTCTGAAAATGTTGTTATCCAGTCAGGATTGGAGCGAAGCACAAGCACTAACAGCAGTTTCATTAAATTGACAAAATCTATAAACAGTGTAAGAGATACAAGATGGAAATAAAAGCTGAACATGTGAAGTACAGAGGAAATGAAATAGACAATAGAGCATCTAGCAATGAACAATAAATAGTGAATGCTAGAACAAGTAATCTGAATAAAGATAAAACATCTAGCTAAGTGTTTGAAATATTAGTTTATTATGTGATCGGCTTGGGACTGGATCAGGCTGGTTATATATGATTAGCTATGATTCTTTTAGGTCAGGCTAACCGCATGGTTAGCTATGGTGCATATAGTGGTCAGGCTAATCATATATAACAGCTATGGAGCATATAAGTGGTCAGGCTGCACCCGACGTGAGAAGTGGGGTGAGCTATGGTACATATAATGTTTGGATATGATCACATAATCTACTAATAGTTCCCCATTCCCCAGCTAGCACGATGGATTCCAATCACGACTCCTCATGATGGGGATCTAGGGTGCTAACCCGTGTATCCACAGTGTCGGAATCAAGTATGTAATACACTACCATTTATAGAAGTAATCAACCATGAAAACTGTCAGAGAATGTACTCGCCTGTGGTCCTGAGCAAGGTGTGAGGATCGATGTCCAAGATGAAATCAAAATGACCTAGTATGGAATTTCAATGTTAAATAATGAATTAAAAGAATAACATGTTAACTAATTTAAATACGAGGTTTCTAGGTCATGTCTAAGGTTTAGGGTTCATAATTTCTTATGTGGTAGGTTTTCTCCAAGATGATACTAAAATCTACTGGTCAATAATAGGTTTAACTTGTTACTCTAGGCTTCATATTAATACTAAGCAATGTTTTACATACTAGGCATTTAGTATAAATGTATATAACTCCTATATATATAACTCTAGTTGGTATCTTAATACAACCCTTAACACTAGTACCTGATACCAATTTAGCACCATGCCTCTCCCTATCTACTGTGACTGAGAGTAATTTACTCATACTCACACAGGTTCTCCTACACTGTTCTAACTGGTACTAAGGGATATATATATATAGATACTCACAGTAATGAAACACTGACACAGGATTTCTAAACTACTACACACTATAGGGAGACACAAGATACTAGATTCTAGGATACACACTCTCACAGGTTTTACACTGCACACAGACACACTAAACTGACAGTATACACACACACACACCTGATTACACATGGACACAGGTTCATTGATACACTAACTGACCAACTTATGACTAGCACTACTGACTGACACCATCATAACACTAACTTATATATGGGCTAACTGTTAACTGTCCTCACTCACACACATAGTGGATTTACTGATACATCATCTCCACCCCCTAAAATTACTCACTGCAAGTTTACTGATACACTGTTATAAACATGCTGACACTTAGTTTCTGTACTGAACTCTAGGGGATATACTGATGTACTGAACATACAGGCTCACAGTCTGAATACAACCACCCTTCCCTACACAGGGACACACTGCTAACACTACTCTATCTACTGATCACTCACACACAGTTAAAACTATTGTACACCTACACACAGTCTAAAAACTGAACATCTCACAGTCCTCAAAATTCACTCACACACACAACTCACTGAACTTAACACCAACTCACTCTACACACACAGATACCATCTACACACACACACACATGTGTGCACACAGCTGATACCTGATGCAAATGCACAGGTAAACACACAGGCTACTCACACAGATCCACACACACACATGCAGTATCTGCACAGTTCACACATATCAGAATCCTCATTAAACCTGGGAATTATCTCTCCCTCATACCTATACACAGTCACATTGGCTCTCACTGACACAGGTACACATCCTCACCTAATCTAATACACAGTACACAGGCACTTCCCTCATCTACACACACAGTTATGAAACCCCTCCCCCAATCTGATACATACCCCTGCTCTAATACCTACAGAAATACACAGCACAGAATACACTGCTAAGACTCAATTCTACACACTGCAAATTTACACATAAACTCACCAAAACTGATACACACAGTACTCTGAAATCCATACTCTATTCAAAACTAATACACATAAATAATTCCTGATACCCTGACACTCAAATACCCTAACTAGCTACTGATACAAATCTCTCTCCCTTCAACCATCCTCTGAACACCAAAACCCGATTGCACAGTTTCCCTTCAACCCGAGTACACAATGAAACCCAACCACACAGTCTGTACAGTTACACACTGTTCTAACTGATACATCTACCACTTACAGAACCTAAACACTGATACCAACCTGGCTCTACACATAATGCACCCAGAACCTAAACACTGAACTAACTCACTGAAATAAACCTAGCTGCTACCCAACTACACACCTCCTGCACTGAAATCCCCCAAACCTGACTGCACAGTGTCCACCCGACTGTGCACATAGGAAACTCCACCGTGTCTGATACAATAAGACACTGCACAGCCAAACACAGAACATAACCCGACTGCACAGTAACCCCTACTGTCCACAACACAAATATATATATATATATATGGATTTGTATATCAAAACATGTAGAAATTGAATAAGTTAGATAGGTAAAACCCTAATAAACCTATCACCAAGCACTTGGTGTGCTGAAATCGAACCCACATTAAGATTCCCTGAAAAACCCAAAACGAAACCCTAAAAATCGGGTTCAACTTACACATATGGGATGAAATCAGTCTCCCTACGAATACCTAGGGTTAGGGTTTCTGATAATTGGGGAAAACAATGTTGGGGACACTTAAACCTAATCAAAACCCTAAAAATCAAACCCTACACAGATGGGTTGGTTCCTAATGGCCATTATCATCTTAAAACAGAATTTAAATGAATAAAAACAGAGTTTTACCTAGGGAGATGGCTTCTTCAATGGAGGTTCTTCTTCTCCAAGGTTTTCTGACCCACGTTCCTTGCTTCTCTTGCTTTGGAGGAGGAGAAAACGGAAGCCCTAGGTTTAATCTCGAAAATGGGGTGGGGAATTGGTTTTCTCTTGTGGAGGCTAGGGTTTCTCTTGTCTACATGAAGGATGGCTTTGTGAGAAGCTTCCTTTTTATATTAAACCTAGTTTTAGGGTTTCCATGCGTAGTTTTTAGGTTAAACCCCCTGGCCCTCTCATGTAGAACCTAATAGACTCAGGTTAAGTCAGTCTAGGGTTTTGAGGGTTCACCCTAATTTTGTACTCTAGGGTTTCACTAGAACTGGGTTTAAAATTAGGGTTTGGTCATTAGGGTTTGCCCTAATGCGTTCTAGGGTTTTTACCTTAAACCAAATATCACTAACAATATGTAAATAGTTTATAAAACTCATCAAATTAATTAATTCATAATTATTTAAAATAGTTAAATTACACAAATGCCCTCATATGGAAAAGTGGTAGTGACAATACCGGAAGAACTGATAATAAGTAAAGCAATGAAAGTAAGGCGACGAGCGGCAAGAGAGCATAGGAACTACTCTGGATCGGGACCATAACCCTTAAACCAAATAAGGACCGGGGTTGCAGACTTTCACCCGAGCAGAATTTAGCACCCTAAGCACGCGCCGGGAGAAAATAAAACTAGAAGAGCGAGCTATACGGATAACAACATCCAATCCACAGTCAAACACACCTACGACTTTCTATAATTAACTAACTAGGGTTATCACAGGCCCTAATTACTATAAATGCATTGCTAAGAATATTGCTACCAACGACACTGCAGTCAACCCGGATGGCCAAGGGTACGCTTGTCTCGAATTGATACATATCACAATCATGAGTAATGAAACATAACTTGCAACTTGTCATATTAAACATAAACTCGTTTGAAATCATAAACTCGTTGAAGGGCAAACCTTGTCTTGTAACGAAACTTGCATGCAACTTATCTTGTAAACATAACTAATATATAAAGTTGTCTTGTAAGTTCCACATCACACATAAACTTGGTCAGTCATGAAGCCCTTGCCTAGCAGGGTGATTCTATACTGCATGGGGCCCTTGGAGATCGGGGTAGCCAGTAGCGCAATATTCTTTCCTCCCAATGATCTAAATAAGAATCAAGCATGTTAATTATTACCTGATTTATTACAAGTTCTCGGTTCGTGGACACTTGAGAACTTCCTAGAATGATGAGTCACAAGTACGCGCTTTTCACGAGTTATCACTGGCGAACTTATCGTATCTGTAACACGCGATACATTGGCAATACTCACACTCGATTGTCGATGCCAAAAATGTAATAGATTAGCACGCAAAAACAATCCACGGTGTCGTGAGGATCATAAATTATGTGTTAACATGTGAGCACAACATCACTATATTCTAACATAATAGAATGAAAAGTGCACATGACAAAAACAGAGGTAGCAAGGAAGAACTGTCAAAACTAGGCCGCATGAGCAAAACTGTCAAAATCGGGCCGCATGAGCAAAACTGGGCCGTATGAGCGAAAATGGTCCGCATGAGATTCTGCACCTTCTCCAAACAGCAAATTCAGCTATGGCCGAAAGCTCAAAAACGAACAAAATTTATTTTTTTCATAAAATCTTTATTTTTAAGTCTAAATCAAGTGAAACAAAAGTTAAAATCGCACTAAATTTAATGCTCTATCATATGGAACTACTAATTTTCAAAAACAATAAGTTTAATAGATCAAAACCAAGAAAAAACTCATGGAACCAATAGAAACCCTAACTTAAAACTCAGATCTATCCAAATCATCCATCAAAACAGAAAACTCTAAGAACTAAACATGATGAGGAACACAAGAAGAATATTTTCCATCAACTAAAATTTTAATTTACACAATATAAATAAAATCCAAAATTCATGGCTTTATCATTTGAGCAAGATGTACTTGCCTTGGGTGACTCCCAGCCTCTACCTCGCACGGTCTAGGTCTCACGGTCCAAGTCGCAGCAACCTTGCTTTTAGGGTTAGGGTTTTGGGGGAGCTTGAGGGAGAGGGGGAAAGAGGAAAATGAAAAAGAAAGAGAAGAGAGAGAGAGAGAAAAGCTCATATATATATACCAAGAGGGGAGAAAAGAGGGTTTAGTCATGGGTTCACCCAAAATGAACCGAACCAAGGGTTCATTCTACATGCGGGTCCTAAACCGGGTCTATGACAATGCCAATGGATATTCTACTGGTCTCCGAAAGTCTCTCTCAACAGCAGGAACAATAAAATAACAAATAAAATAACATGAACTAACATAAGAAATACAGTAGCAAATATATTATCAGAAAAATTAAATTCAAGAAATTCAAGAAATACTAAATTTGGGATCGGGTGTGACATACATTGAGAACCGGTATCATTGGATATGAGATGTTATGGAAAAAAAAAGGAAGTGACGCTTGAGAAAGTTCATACAGATGACAATGGAGCAGGCATGTTCACAAAGATTCTTTCAAGAAAAAAGTTGAGTACTGCAGGCGGATCGTCGGGACCCCCTCCACATAGTTGTGAAGGAAAAGATTTGTTGGAGTGGGTGGGGTTCCCAACCTATGTGGAGAACACTCCGGAGTGCGACGAGCGTCATCCGTGTGTCGGAAAAGCTCGAAAAGTGCATCGAGCGTCGTGTATTGGAACATTTATGGTAAGCAAATATTATATTGGATTTTCATCTTTGACTTTAATTATATATTTATGATTAGATCTTTCATATATTAACTTTACATATAATTGGATTTCCAATTTATGGTAAGCTAATTAATGATTTAATTTTTATTAAATATATGATTGAATGTAATTAGATTTCCATAAATATTTCTGGCTTCCATATATAGATTTTCATATGAAAATCCTAATTCATGCAAGGGTTTATATAAAGGCTCATGCAATATACAGCAACATGAGAAAAATATAAGAGAGAAAAAAATGTGACAAGAGTGTCATTGCAACTTTGGAGAGGAGAAAGAAGGATTTGAGGTCGTTTCGGAGAAGGGGATCAATTTGAGATATTTCTTATTGTCTTTTTTTCTTCGTGGTTGTAATCTATTTTCTGTTTCAAAGAGTTGCGGCGATCCGTGTTGGATCGGTGAGGAGATTGTAGAGGGTGTAATCTCTTTATTCCATTAGTGGAGGTTCTTCAGGGTTGGACTCCAATCATCCCGTGGTTTTTTCTATCTAGATTTTTCACATAAAAATTTATGTGTCTGCGATTTGTGTTTGGTATTTTTTTGGTTTGTGTGTTTTGTTCAGCTCTCTCGCAGGTACTCTCTGATTTGGGAAACGGTTTTTGCGTTTCGTTCCTAACACCACCTAATCTCGATGATAACTACGTTCAATCAACGGTCGCGCAATCAACGGAAGAGATGAGAGAATTTTTCTTCTTCTCTTGGCTAGGAAAAGAGAGAGAGAGAGAGAGAGAGAGAGAGAGAGAGAGAGAGAATAAGAATAATAATAATAATAATAATAATAATAAATAGACATAAATATACATATTTAAATGATGTATTAAGTAGAGCACATGTTAAATCTGTTATGCGGGATCTTGTGAAAAATAGTGAATTATTTAGGTTTTAACAAAATAGACATTTGTATAATAATAATAATAATAATCTATATTGTAATATTTAGGTTTAAAAAAAAATTATTTCTGTAAAAAAAAAAAAAAAAAAATTTGGGATAAGCATACTTAATTTATCACATCACCAACCAATATCAATTTTTAACAACCATTTCAAACAACAAAATTCATTTTTTTTTCACTTTCATTTCTTTCAATTTCATTAACCAAAAATATTTTGAAAATCAAAACTTATATGTACACAAATTTCGGTTTTTTTCCTTTTCAGTTTTACACTTTTCTATATTTACGTGCAATCTTTGGTGCATCCGTTTAAAAGACTGAGTCTCGCAGTTATGTAAAAAATAGTTTGTATAATTTTAATGTTGTCATAGGTAGTTGTATTATAGAACTGTCGCAAAAAAAATCACGATCACGTGTTCGGCTCGGATTGACCGAACATTTTTGGCCTAAGTTAGCAGAAAGGAACTGACGTCAATGATTTTGCTCAGACCAATACATGCCAGCTCGATTTCTTTCACGATTTTTTTTTCGCGGTCCGTCAAGCATTTTTGTATATTATATTTCTTGATCAGTTGATTGGACTATAGACGTTGAACGTTTTGGCATTATTCTGCGTGGTGATATCACTTTGGCATACGTTTCTAAGGAAAATCCAAATATGATTATGCACTCTCGGGCTGTTTTGTTTTTCCAAACTAGAGATACCATGTGCAACAAATCACGTTGCTATGAGTGGTGTTTTAATAAAATAATTTTTTTAATTTACTTGTATGTAACTGATGCAATAAATACAAATTCATTGAGAGAATGATAGGTGTAATAAATATGAGTTAGATCAAAAAAAAATCAAATAATAACTCATAATAAAAACTTGAACCAGAGATATAACACGTGTTCAATTTTCAATTTAGGCTCTTAGTAATTTTTCTGTTTAGACATTAAAAAAAAAAAAATGGGATGAAGGCTTCTCATTTCCGATTGTTACAAATTAGTTACTCATGAGTTACTCTAAGATGAATAATATTATTGCAAGTGGTTAAAAAAAATAAAAATAACCATGCTGTACTTCCTGTAAACATTCAATATTGCCGATTAAAAGTAAATTTTTTAGTTTTAAACGTTTTTTTTTTAATGTTAACATCCAAATCAATTTTAATTATCTACAATTTATGACCCTATTTTCTGTTTGACATAAGACTAAACGACCAACTATATTGTTATCGTTTTTTGAACATTTAACCGGATACCAAATGCAATCCAATATTTTCGTCACTTACATGAAATAAAATATTGAAAATAATTTAAACCAAATACAAATACGGATTAGTCTAAGAGTCAACAACATTGAACGTTCGAACATTTTGGAAACTAGTCGGAGTTTGACATATTGATAATGTTTTGTTTCATGACATAATTTTCCGGTTAGTTTGATTGACTGAAAGGTTTTTGAGTCAAAATGAAAGGGGGAGGTGGTTTTTGAACATTGAGTGACTATGTACGTGCCACTGATTTTATTTGTACACGAAATCGATGACATATAATATAATTGTTCGTACATGGAGGAGTTTAAAATTACGTGTACACTGATTTAAGTTGTACACGAAATCGATGACTATGGTTTCGTTTTGTATGGTAAAAAATGTAGGTCTCTTGTTTGTCGGAGTGACGTAGGAGAATGTCAGATCTTAGGTCAAGAGTTAGTTATCAGCACTGTAGAGAAGGTAAAAATGATCCAAGGCCACATGCGAGCAATGCAAGACAGACAGAAGCAGTGGACAGATCTTCATCCACTATCAAAATAAGTCAAATTAGTGACGTATTTAGCGACTCCAGATTAAGACGTCGCTAATTTTATAGATTTTAGCGACGTAATAAAATAACGTCGCAATGCGTCACTGTTGGCGACATTCAACGACGTCTAGCGACTACGATTAATATTATGGAAATGGACGTCGCCGAGAAGTCGCTAAAAGTCGCTATATTTTTTAAATCGGCGACGTTTCTACATGTACGTCGCTGAATATTATAAACTAGCGACGCTTATATTAGACGTCGCTAAATCGTTTCATATAGGATTTCAACGTTTCACCCCCCCCCCCCCACTATTTTGTCCCCAAACTTTTAAATTTAGTGACATCTAGCGACACTGTATATCGTCGTCGATTTACTCGGTCAGTTCAAATTTCGATTCCCGTCCTAAATTGTCGCTTATCGTCGCTGGACGTCGCTATATAGCGACGATTAACGATATGAGACGTCGCAAAAATCCTGAAAATTCAAGTCGATTTGAACTCGCTTGCCCCCTATAAATAACCCTCTTCACCCCTCTTCCAACTCCCACTCCGCTTCCCCTCCCCTCCGCTCGACCCCCTCCCTCTCCCATCTCCCACTCCTCATCCCTTCCCCTCCGCCTCGACCCCCCTCCCCTCTGCACCCACTTCGCCACCGGCATTCGCCTCCATCGCGACTTTCGTACCTTCCCCCAGTTCCGCCACCTCCTCCGTGACTGGATCCGCCGTCGCCACTTCGACCCCTCCGTCCTCGTCTCGACTGTAGCACCCCGTTCTCCCGGTGCGGAGATCGCGGCTAAGAAACACAAGACGGTATCGTTCGATCGGGATAGATTGAATTAAGAACTCGTCCTCGTTATGGATTTGTTTCTTCGGAATCGATTCCCATATTCAGTGGACCGCGCCCCAAGGATCGGCTTAGCGGCAGAGTCAGGAGGGACCTCTCCGCTGCTATCTTATATTGCCTCGGTTTTCGATGTCGCTTGTTGCTTTCGTGCTTTGAGTTGGTTTTGGGATTTGCTTGTTTTCCTTGAACGGTTTCGATGGTTTTCATTGTTTTCGTTCATCGACTTGCACTTCTATTCCGAGATTGGAAAGAGAGGAAGAAGTATTAATCGAGCTGTTCGTGTGCAGGTGAACGAGCAGTAGGCAGCTTGCGAGCGGAGTCGTGAAGCGCCTCTTTCCTTCTCATTTCCTTCCAACCAAGTGAGTGGCTACCAACCCGATTAGCTAGCCCTGCTTCCAAGCGTCACAGCTAATAATCTGCATTCTTCTTTGACCCGATCAAACGATACCAAGTAATAATAAAAGAAACCAAGATAAAAGAAGATAGACTTGGTTATTATGCTTGTCAATCAAACATGTGAACTGTTACCTTACTGTATGCTTGTTCGTGCAATGTTCTATAACTGTGCTAAGTATAGATCACATCTTGTACATGCATAATTGTTCAGAGAGGCTATGCTAAATAAATCATGCAATACTGCTTGTCGTGTACTCGTGTTCTTGCAATCGTGTTGCCTCAAATGCATGACTTGTTAACTTGTTAATCGTGTTCGATCATGGACAACTTGTGCACAAGGTATTGGTTCTGCGGACGGTCGCTGGGGCACTGGCACCGATCCGATCCGGGCGGAACTCGTGTGTAGTCGTCGTGTTCGGGACAGGATAACTTGCAGCGCAATCGTGTACTCTCGTAGCAAGCTATCCTTGTCCTCGGCTACGTCCACTATGGCAATCATGCCAGTGATCCTCGTGTATATTTAAACCTGTTGCAACTAACTTGTGTCTTCGTGGCAGGGAAGGCAAGGTAAGTATTGTGCAGGTAATTCGAACGGACAGGTAAAATCCACCGAGCGGTGGCAAGTTCATTTCAGTATTTCATATATATACTGTTGCTTGTAAATGAACTAAGGCAAGACTAGAAACCCACAAATATGCATGCTTCATTAAAACAACGTGTTGATTGGTATAGTCAGGCTAGCTCGCCTTCACCAGCATATTTCGATATGCTGACCCTCGTTGAAACAGGTTCTCCGCACTAAGGCGAACCGAGCGAGGAGTCGAAGTCGTCTTCCCGATCCAGTCCAACTGTTGGCGCACCTTCACCGCGCCCTCGAAGCATTTTGGAGTCAGGAGCTTGCAACTCTTCATACACAAATGCAGCTCCGTGGCAAAGCTATCCTCCAGCCTGGAGGTCCTTATCGTTTTGAGTTTATAAAGGGATGTAATGTACAGGACTGCTATCTCATTTTGAGTCATCTCTTTTGTAAGCCGTTCGGCATATTAGCTAACTCGTTCAAGAGTTTGTAATAGATGTTCATTATCAATAAAGAGAACTTTTCCATGTTTCAAATCTGTGTTTCAATTATCTGCGTACTCTGAATATGTGCTTGCTATGCAAATCATTAAAGCCTTGTGCAGGCGCAACCCCAGGCCCGCACGGCGGTCACGACTCGGGGGACTCCTCGGGGCGTGACATCGACGGACCTCCTCCCCCCTTAAGACTCCTGTGCCGTCATCGGCAACAACGACATCCTCCAAAACTCCGACCACGGCCCCCTCATCGACTTCCACCACCTTGTCCTCCGCCTTCGCCGTGACTTTCGGGCCTTCCTCTAGTTTCGCCGCCTCCTCCGTGATTGGATCTGCCCCCACCGCGCCCGCACTGTCGGCATCCGCCCGCACCGTCGACTTCTCCTGCCACGCCCGGCCTGCTCCTGCCACCCCTACGGCACCCAAGTCCTCATCATCACCTATATTGTAATAATTTATGGTTGCAACATTGGTATCTCAACAAATATTTTATATACGATACAAATAATTTATGGTTGTAATATTTTATTATACAATACTTATGGTATCTTTATTGGGATGATCATATGTTAGGAAGATAGGTTATTGATTACCTTTTTCGTGCTCTTGGATTTAATTTTTTTGAATTTTAACAATTCACAAAGAACCTCTTGTGCATAGAAAAGATAATCAATAGCATTTTTTCCATAATATTTGAACATCCTAATAAAGATACTATAAGTACTGTATTACAAAAAATTGCAAAGTTCAGCGACGATTAGCGACGGCGGAAATTGTCGCTAAAAAATAGTTGTCCGTCGCTAAGTGAAGCTAAACGTCGCTATAATGCTGACATGGAAATTTTTGCCTTGTTAGCATTTTTGTCACATAACGTCACTGATTAAGTCGCTATTTTAGCGACGTTTGGCGACACTTTAGGATGTCGCTGATATACCAATGTCGAGACGCTGGACGTCGGAACTACGACGACGTCATCACGTCGCAAATATACGTTGCTATGGCGACGAATAGCGATGTTTTTGTTGTCAACGACCTTGGAATACGCGATGATACATAATCATCATTAATTATGTCGCTAATTATTATTAGCAAGATTTTTTGGTTAATTAGCGACGCTTTTTGACTTCGCTAAAATGTATTATTTTGGTAGTGATTGCCGTCCTTTGGAGTTTAAGGAAGACGACCTTATTTTTTTTAAGATATCGTCAACTAGAAGCACTATTCGCTTTGGAGGATGCGACAAGTTGAGCCCAAGATATATTGAACCATTTGACGTACTAGAGTGAGTTGGAGAAGTTGCATATCGACTGGTACTACCACCTTCGCTTGAGGGAGTGCATGACTTATTTCATGTGTTGCAGTTGAGGCGATATATCGCAGATAGCAGTCATGTTCTCGATCACTCCATCAATCGCATGTCCACCGGGTATGTCCATATTTCTGAAGAAGATAGAATTAATTAGAAAGGCACAAGGAATTAATAATTGATAATCAAGCAGGATGCAAAAAAATTTATGAAGTCAGTGTGGATGAGACCTAGTATTTCTATCATATTGCAGGCTTGCTGGGCATGTCATCATACCACTAGCAATAAACTAGACCTGCATGGGCCACCACTAAAACCATGTCACGCCCCAGTCCCAAAATGTAAGGAACTAGGCCACATGGCATTGGCCAGCTGACACGTCACTAAGGGTTTAATCCAATTTAATGGACCCAAAGGAACGTGCTACGCTGTCCTATAATACTACAAGTCTAATATAGGTAAATCTATCTCATCCACAGAAATATCAGGAAATAGTGCTGAATATATATAATGCTGAGTCTGAAAATGTCATATTACACATCTTGTGGGAACAACCCACTACAAAAGATAATAATAGCAGAAAATAGGATAGACTAAAGTATCGTCTATCTAGGAAAAATAGCTCCATCTCTAGGTGAACAAGCTTCTAGGATCAGGTAGATTCTGATGGTGTCTCCTCTAGTTCTTCCTCTGTGGCATGCCTAGTCTCCTGTCCTGGACCATACACCGTGGGGTAGTAGGCCTCGTCTAAATCTGGAAGGGAACCAGGTCCTTAGTGGGACATAACAAGATACAGGAAAATAACATGCCAGGTATAAAAATACTGAATAAATAAATACAGGGTGCTAACCATCTAAGTGAATGCAAGTAAAGACCTCGTAGTACGCATGGGAATGTGTAGGCCAGACATATGCTGACTTAATTCACCAATCGTGTTGACTGGCTAGTATATGTGTCATATGCCCCCAGACGCATGGGCACTCTGCAATCGTCCATCTCCGAGGAGTATGGAACGAAGGTAAAAGACTCAAGGAGGAGGGTGTCCCATACGTCTACTAGTTATCTTTCCTGCCCAATGTAACTAATGCCAAGTCGTAATTATCCCTGAGTTCTCCTGATTTTAAGCTAATCCGTGATGCACGTCACACGTACTGATAGCTAATCAAATACGCAGATCGCATCCCAATATGTATTGCAACCATGTTGCGTATTCCCGTGACAGGGTCTAGGAGGATATTAGAATACCCTCGCAGATGTTGGTAGGTCTGTAAAGACTAAGTTAATTATGCTACGTGTCAACGTATCTGTTGACTGTACCTGAGGCAATCTCAGGTACTCACAGTCATATGAAATTCAGGAGCAATAACATATAACAATATTTGCATTTAAACAGTAAACTTGGCAAGGTATACTTGCCTACTTCCTGATTGTGTTGGAAACCTAGTCTTACAGTCAGTTCTGAGGGTTCTGGTGACAGGGGGTCACTGACTGTGCTGGAGATGTTTTCTGTTTAAGACGTTACAGGGATCGTAAATATAATTTAAATAAAAGGGCACAATAGTAATATATACTTAAGACATAATATATATATATATATATTTTTTCATATATATAAAATAGGGTATATATATATATATATAGAGTATATTTATATATATATATATAGTAAATAGTAGTAGGTATATATTTATATAGCATATATACATATTTTATATAAATACATATAGATATATACATATTTACATATATAAAGAATATGCAGAATTATAGAAGAAAAATGCATAAAGTGTATTTATACATATATATAAATATATGTATATATGAAATACATAAATATATATAATATAGTAGTAGTATGTATACATTTATATAGTATATAGAAATATAGATATATATATATATATAATAGATATACTTTATACATATATATAGATATATATATATTACATATATACATATATATATATAAAAGGAAAAAAAATGCAGTAAATAAAATACATATATACTAATAGTATATATAGATAAATATATATTTATATAGATACATATATATATATATATATATATATATATATATATATATATATATATATATATATATATATATATATATATATATATATATATATATATATATATAGATAAAAGAAAAAAATGCATAAGGAATATTTATACATATATATAAATATATGCATATATATATAAAAGAAATTGAAATACATATGTATATATATAATATAGTAGTATACTTTATATATATATACTAAATATATATATATATATAACAATAATATATATAACATATATAACTATATATATATATATATATATATATATATATATATATATATATATATATATATATATATATATATATATATATATATATATATATATATATATATATATATATATATATAATAAAATAAAAGAAAATGCAAAAATATAAATATACATATTTATAATATATATAATATAATAATATATATATATATACACTGTATATATATATATATATATACTGTATTTATAATAATAATAATAATATATATATATATAATTATATAGTAATACATACATATATATAAATATATATACATATATATTTATAATACATATGTATATATATAAAAAAAAACAGAATTTAAAAGGTGCATATATATATAATATATATTTATTATACTGTATAATATACTGTATTTATATTATATATATATATAGTAATATATATATAATTATATAATTACATATATATATATATATATATATATATATATATATATATATATATATATAAATAATAATAAAAAATAAAAAAAAAAATACAGAAATGTAAATACATATATATACTGTATATACAGTATTTATAATATTAATATTAATATAATATTAATTACATATATTAATATATATTAATAGATATAAATATATACATATATATACATATATAATTATATACATATATACGTATTTATAGGGGGGTACTGTACCTGTCAGACAGGTGGGGCCCTTGGCTCGTCGCCGGTGGGAGGACGACGGCGGAGGTGGCGGTGGCTGGCCGGAGGGACCTCCACAGCTGCTGTGGCTGTCAGCAGCAACAACAGCAGCGACGGCTTGCAGCAGCTGCAGCGCCGCGTGCGGTGGCGGGGGGTGGCGGTGCAGGGGGTCTGGGTGGCGGAGGAGGGGGCGGCGAGGTGTCCGGGGGTGGTGGCGGAGGTCAGAGGCGGTCGGAGGGGGCGCTGGAGGCGGTCGGGATGGGGGAGGTGATGCAGTCGGGGAGAGGGGGTCGGGGCACTGCGGGGGAGCTGCCGGCGTCGGTGGTGGTCGTGAGGCGGTGGGAGTTGGTCGGTCTGGTGGAGGAGGTGGTGGCGAGTCAGTTGGTGGTGGTGGCGGTGGTGCACGGTGGCGGAGGGTGGTGCTGGGGGTGGTCGGGTGGTGAAGTAGTGCTGTGGGGGTGGTGGTCGGGATGGGTCTGCAGGAGCTCAGGGCGGCGGAGGCGGTGGCCGGAGGGGGGGGTGGCAGTGGTCGGAGGGAAGGGGAGGGAAGTGGCGACCCTGTCGGCGGAGTATGGTGGCTGGAGGTGGGCTGAGGGTGGTGGTGTAGGGTTTAGGGAATGGGGGTAGTCGGGTTTTTATAGGGTTAGGGGGATGGCATGGGTAGTAAATAGGGGGAAGTTCAAGGGTATTTTGGGTATTTTGGGTTTTGGGATATTTTGGCAGCCATTTTAGATATTTTGTGGGCCCCACTTGACACGTGGACGGTCCATGTTCACCAGCCAATGAGGTGATGCCACCTCACACTGAAAATTTGCATAAAAACCCCTGAAATTTCATAAATTGTAAATAGGTCCTAAAATTGGTATTTTGCGTAATTACGCAATTTGTCTGATTAAAAACAATGATTCCTAAAAATACTGAATTGTACAAAAATGAGGGGGAAAGCTGGGGAAGTGCCTTGGGGTGTGGGGGTGAGCCTGGGCAGGGGTAGGGCCTGGTTTCTTGGGTGATACGGGTCACCGTATTTATTATTTAATAAATACTGCGCACGGTGTTCTCTATTTATTTAGAGGCAGGTAGGGTCATAATTTTACTACGGTGTCAATATACTAATTGTAGTATATTCAAAGTAGAATATTATCGTATTTTTGTTTGGGTAAAACAGGTCCCTGTTGGGCCTCAAATCCATAGAGGTACAGAGATGGGTAAAGAGCAGAAAATTAAATAGAAAATAAATACGGACGTTTGTAACGATATTTGTGCGTCTCAAGCGAGGCTCAAAATAAAGCATCTGGGAGTTGCACAAAATTCAAGAAAATAGTCTAACTTGTCTAGGGCAGGTATGTGAATTTTGTTTGGGAATAACAGCTAGTGTAATGTCCTAAATAATTGTGTGAGGGACAGGTGCACAAATCAATAGGATATGTAAACAAAATAATTTTTTTTTTAAAAGTTGCAATAATTCTAATTAGATAAAAATAATCCTAAATTATTGAAATCTGGTCGAGGGAGTTTACAGAAACCAAGTGACAGTAGGCAATTGTCAAGCTTGGTGTTCCAAGCCCTCGGTTCTTGCCGCAACCCGTACAGTGCCTTGTCAAGTTTCAGCACTTTGTGCTCCTGTCCTTCGATAACAAAATCGGGAGGTTGGGCGACGTACACCTCCTCCTTGAGGTCGCCGTTGAGAAATGTCGTCTTCATGTCCATGTGGTGCACCGCCCACCCCTCATGCGCGGCGAGTGCGATCAAAAAACTGACGGACTCGAGGCGAGCAACCGGCACGAACACTTCCTCGAAGTCCACTCCTTGCCTTTGCACATAGCCTTTTGCCACGAGCCGCGCCTTGTGCTTGAGGACGGCGCCCTGCTCGTCCTTCTTGAGCTTGTAGACCCACCTCAAACGATCGGACGGTGGCCGGGTGGGAGGTCTACCAGGTGCCATGAACAATTCTCCTCAATGAAGCTCATCTCCTCGAGCATCGCTTGCCGCCAACATCGGTGTTTCTCGGCTTCAAAGAAAGTGACAGGTTCCTCGTCAACCATGAGGAGCAGCTCGTCGACATAGAGCTCGCGGACGATGGTCGTGTCAAGCAAGCTCGCCAAGGTCCTGTACCTGCGCGGCCCGTCGTCATCGGTATCGAGCATGGCCGAGATGTTGGTGGGTGGCGAGACAAATTTCACTCCATGTTGTACCACCGAGTCGGATGTTTCTGCCCCGGATGTCGGCGTCAACGGCCCTGGACTGGGTGCTACTGGTGTTGATGGATCGCCACCCCCGTGCACCGGCGTGCCTGCGTGTTCAACATGTGGTATAGTATACTCAACAGTAAATGTCTTACCTACGTTGTCTTGCACGCCCCAGTCCCACTTGGCTTTCTCGTCGAAGACAACGTCGCGTGTGACGTGCACGCGCTTACCGGCGGGGTCATATACCCGGTACGCCTTGGTGCCGGGCTCGTCGTTCTGGCACGTAAACATCACCGTGCCACGCCCTCGGATGTCTACGATGGATCCGTCCCCAAACTTGATGGAGCCTGTGACTCCATTGTCCAGCTCGACGAAGACCTCCTTGCAGCCCGTCATGTAGTTGCTGGCACCGGTGTCGAGGTACCATGCTTCGCCGTGGTGGTCGTCCTCACGGCCCAGATGCACCTGAGCGTGCACCTCGTCGAGTACGACGTTGTTGGACGTGCCTACGGTAGTCTCGGCGAGCTTGTACTCATGTGTTATCAGCAGTGCAGGCTCATCGTCGTCAACTTGCGTCAGATTGGCGCGCTCATCGCACTTCGACTTGCGGCAGTCCTTCGCCCAGTGGCCGTAGATGCCATAATTGTGGCACTTACCCTTCTTGTCGCGCGTGCCATCGGACGCGTTGCCGTTGCCGTAGTTCTTGTTGCCGCGGCCACGACCTCTTAGCTTGTCGCGCCCTTGACCATAATTTTTGCCACCGTCAGAGTAGGCCTCGCCTTCCTTCCTCTGCTTCGTGCGAGCGAGCCACTCCTCTTCGGAGAGGAGAAGGCGGCTACTTGTGTCGCCGGAGTTGCTGCCAAGATCGTACCGCTCCTCGACGGCTAAAAGACGACCGGTAAGCTCTTCAATTGACAGCGTCTTGAGATCCACTAAAGTCTCAATGGTGATGGCGACTTGCGTGTACTTGGATGGAACGACTCGAAGAAATTTTTTAACTACCTTCTCGTCGTCCATTTCGTCGCCGAGTAGTTGCAGGTTGCTGACGAGTCCCGTGAGCCGCATCGCGAAGTCCTCGACGGACTCGCCATCCTTGAACTTCATTGATTCGAAGTCAGCGCGCAATTTATGCGCCTTGGCCTCGCGCACGCGCTCGACCCCCATCCGCATCATCTTCACAGCGTCCCATGCTTCCTTGGCAGTGTCTTTCACTGCCAGTGTCCGCAGCATCTCTGGCGGTACGGCACGGAGTATGACGGACAGGGCCATCCTGTCGTCGCGGTAGTCGGCTTTTCCGGGTTCGATCGCCTCCCACGGGCATTGCGCCTGCATGTTGACTCTCATTAAGAGAGCCCAATCCGCATAGTTGGTCCGTGTCAGCATGGGGTACTTGAAAGTGGGTGACGTCTCCTTCATAGATGTCGACGTCGTAGGGCTTTGTTCGTCGTTGGTTGTCATAGCTCTGATATCAAATGTAAGATCTCATGAGAGGAGTATTTGATTCTTGGAATGAATAATTTTGTGTTATGTTAAACTCAACTTGGCCTTTAAATAGCCATTTACAACTCTAACAGAATGCATAAAAGTAGCACCCTCTAACCATATTCTAACTAACAAATCAAAACAAATTAACAGCATAGAACAAATAACAAAATTACTAAATACTAGGAATTTATTGAAATCCAAATAACAACTGCTTCAACCTCCTCAACAGAATTAACTCTAACAGAAAATGTAGTTGAGAGGGGATTTACAATATAATATATATTTGTGTAGTACTTAAAATATTTTCTTGTTGGTCGTGGATGTAAATTAATTTAGGTCGAACCATGTTATATTGCATATGTACATTCTTGGTTGATATCTTCGGTCATTAAAAATCTGGGCACCAGAATGTTGAGCATGTACATCCAGATTCCAGAATGAGGGAAACAGAAGTTGGCGATGACATGGTCACTAGTTTGATAATAAGGATTAATTAATGCTCAAACTAGAGCCTTCCAGTTGCAGTATTGTGGACTTTGTAAATAAAAATATCAAAATTTTCAGATCAACATTTTATATTCTTTCATAAAACCCATACATCATGTTCCTCCGTCAACCAAATATATATACATACTTATATGTGTGTGTGCGACTCAGATTAAAGACTGTTTTATATGGTTCATACTGTTTCTTTACTTATATTAAGATTTTCTCCGACCCTAATATGATGTGCTTGAGGTTATCGTAGGAAGGATGTTTTTCACTATTGTGCTTGAAAGGTTTAAGAGAATCTAAGAAAGAGAAGAAGGGCAAGGAAAGATTTCTTAATATGCTATTTTTTGTGCAATTTTTTTGTAAGAAATTCTCTTGTGATTAAATAAAAATATTTTTCTTACGGTCCAGGCCTTATTTTGTACGAAAAATTTTCTATAGGGAAATAAATTATTATTATTATATTAGTTATAGAAAATTAGGTTTGTCAAATTTTTGTGTGGAGATCAGAAACGTCTTTATTAAGGACGTTTTCGGTCGAAATAAATATAAAATAGAGTCCAACATGAAAGCGCACATAATAAAGATGTATCCGTTTTCGGTCGAAATAAATATAAAATTTCGACAAAAACGTCTTTGATAAGGACGTTTTTAATTTTTAAAAAAAAATACAAAACAAAAAACAAAAAATTAAAAGAAAACGTCCATACTAGGGACATTTTCAGTATGATTTTTTTTTCCTACGTTTTTTTTTTCTTTTTCAACTCCTCAACTCCGATAGTTTTTCAATAATCTGAATGTTTTTCTTATTTTCCAATAATTTGATGTTAAAAAATAAAATATAGGAAAACAAAATTATTTGTTTAATGGAAAACGTATTTATTAATTTTTCTAATTTTTTATTTTTAAAAATATTTTTCCACCGTGTAGAAGTAGTTAATAGACAAAAATTAGTAAAAAAAACTGATAAAATAATCAAAAAAAGTCGTCTAAAGGGACAATTTTCCTAAATCGCGCTTGAGGAAAAATGTTTGAAAAAATTGCAAATGGGGGGACATTTTGCCAACTCAGTTGGCGGGCTAGGGTCGTTAGGGGCGGCGCTCGCCAAGTCAGTTGGCGGGTGGAGAGCTGGGTGTTGGCCCGCCAACCGAGTTGGCGGGGATGGGGGGTGGGGGGTATTATATCCGTTAGGGGGAATTCGCCAACTCAGTTGGCGGGTGGAGAGCTGGGTGTGGGGGAGGGGGAGGAGAGAATTATAGCCGTTGGCTTGTGATATGTGTGGGAGGAGAAATTATAGCCGTTGCACAACGGCTAATGCAAGCTTCTATATATACCACCCACAACTAATTGAATCTTCATCATACTCTCTCCCCGCCTCAACCAAATCCTCCAGCACTCTCGCTCCCTCCCCTCTAGCAAAGCCTCCAACACCCTCTTTGTCTCTCTGCCTCTAACAAAGTTTCCAGCAATCAAAAAAATTTCTACCTGTAGTCAAAGTTCATCTCAGTTTTTTGAAACAAAAGTTCTCAACCGTCATGGATCGTAGCGTAAGAATTGTATGCTCGCACGACGGTAAAGTAAATGGGTTAAATTACGAAGGAGGAAAAAGCCAAAAAAATTCAACTTATCCGAATATTAGTTTTGAAAATATACGTAATTATATTATTGAACGTTGTTTTATTCATTACGATTTTATTCTGAAGTCTATTTTTAGTTCTAATTATTTTTTGATAGATAGTGAAGATGCATGAAATTATATTCTTGAGATCAAATTCACAATCACGGTATATAAAAATATATGTTATTAAAGTAGCAGCAACATTAGATAATAGAAATAGTGAATATTTTTCTGAATACCAGTATGTTAGTTCGGGTGCTAGTTCTTCTCAACAAATTATTTTATTTTTTCAAGAAGGTCATTCATTAGATGAATCTAACCATGATAATGATAGTGACAACGATGATGGAAATAGTGATGATTTAGTTAAAAATATAGATTATGCGATAAATGATGATGTTGTAAAAGCTATCACTGATGAAGTATTTAAGGGACAATCATTTCCTAGCCGTTCTCACTTTCGAAGCTTTATAAGTAATTTAGCAAAAATATAATTTTAGTTGTTCAGTTAGTGTTATGAATAATGCTCGTAAAATTATATATAGTTGTGATCAACCGAATTGCAATTGGAGAGTATATGTCAAATCCATTGGAAATGGCGATATAGTTAAAGTTAGTACATTAGAAAATCGTCATTCTTGTTTAGGGAGACTTAGTACATGACGTCATCGACTAGCTACCGCTGCATGGATTAAGACCATGATAATTGACATTATTAGAGATAACCAGTCATATAGTCCATCACAAATTGTTAAAGATATATATAAGGAGCACCATATACAAGTTAGTTATTCCAAAGCCTGGAGAGCCCGAGAGACGACATTAGCTAAAATTAATGGTAGTTATGATGAGGCATACGCTAGTCTTGAGGAGTATTGTTATAGAATTATGGAGACGAATCTAGGTAGTACATATTTTATTAAAACTGCCAAAAATAATAGCTTTCAACGAATTTTTATTTGTTTTAAGTCATGTATTGACGGATTTTTAAGGGGTTATTTACCGGTTATTAGTACTGATGCTAAATTTCTTTCGTCTAAATATCAAGGTATCTTATTTATTGCTTGTGCTCACGATCCTAACTATCAATTATATCATATTGCTTATGTTGTTGCTGAAGGTGAGAATAGTGATTCTTGGTCTTGATTTTTAAACTCTCTTAAAATATCTTTTATAAGTTCTTTTAATGATTGAGTACAATTTTATTTATATCTGATAAGCAAAAATGATTAATAAATGCTATTCGTGCTATTTTTTCTGCATCTTCTTTTTTTTTTGTATTCAGCATTTTAAACAAAATATGAAAAAAGTTAAAAAAGAACCAGCATTTCAACACTTGCTAGATCATATAATAAAACAGATGCAGAGAGTGTGTTTGATATAATTAAAGACGAGAACATAATGTTGTACGATTGGCTTATTGGTGTAAACGATAAAGGTCGATTTAAACATTGGATAACAGTGTATGCTCCTTGTCCTAGATTATATATTAACACTTTAAATCTTGCTGAATGTTTCAACAGCTGGATTAAGAAATTACAAGATAAGCCAATAACAATACTTCTCGATGGTATTAGAGTCAAGATTATTACACTTCATGACAATCGTAGAAAGAATGCTAAAAATATAGACACAGATTATTGTCTGAAGATGTTAAAGACTATGGCTTGTATTATGAAAGAGAATAATCACCTAGAAATATTAGCTATTGATAGTTATAAGTTTGAAATAATAGACCGTGCAACAAGTATAACATATATTGTTATTATAACCGACATATCTTGTACATATTTTAGATGGTACCATACTTATATACCATGTATACATGTATGTTTTGTTTGTAAATATTGCAATATTAGTATTGATAGTTTTTATCCTCCAATATTTTCGACGGAGACCTTAAGAAGTGTATACGCACCAAAAATAGAACCAATTCCAATTTTCTACAAGATCCAAGCTCCTTTGGTTAGAGAAAAAATTGGAGTACTAGATGTAAGATGCAAAGCCGGAAGATCAAAGAAGAACCGCATCAAACCCCGGGATTCATCGACGAGAGATCTTCATTGCAGTAATTGTGGTGTAATGGGACACAACCGAAGAAGATGTACTAGTCAACCGAGAGAGTAAAATAGAATTGTTTAATACAAACTTAGAAATATTGTAATTGTGAGTTTGATAATAAAAGCTGGAGATAGGAATAGTTGACAAATATTTTAATAATGAAACTTGACAAATATGGCAATCAAACATTGTTACAAATTATACTTCTAAACAAGAATATTGCAATCAAACATTCATCTACTCATCCTCCTCATTGTCTTGCTGAG
This sequence comes from Iris macrosiphon, assembly GCA_036927795.1. Taxonomy (NCBI): domain Eukaryota; kingdom Viridiplantae; phylum Streptophyta; class Magnoliopsida; order Asparagales; family Iridaceae; genus Iris; species Iris macrosiphon. Next base: position 1,660,027 of record JAYESA010000015.1, on the reverse strand, counting down.
TCTGGGTACGCGGCGATGCTGATGGAGTCAAAAAAACTGTGTGAATATCTAGTAGCTTTCATCTCCAGCGTCCTGGTGACTAATGCCATCTTTAGCATACTGGTTACTAGGGCCCGCTCCAACATACTGGTTACTAGGGCCCACACCAGCATACTGGTGACTAGGACCCGCTCCAGCATAATATTGGAGAATATCTCCAGCATACTGGTGAATAGGGCCTCCACCATCCCTCCTACGACGACGAGAGTGTCTATGTCGTACAATGCCGATAGGATAGTCTGGTGGAAGGCGTTATTATACTGGAGGCATTTCAGGTTTCCGCTTAATACCGAGATGATCAACACGAGTGACAAGTTCCTCCATAAGCAATCGACTTTGTGGGGGAAGATTTCTCTCAGGTTGTTGCAAATATTGTTGGTATACACCACTCTGAAATATGAAACTTATAAATTATTTTTTTTATGATATCTATGTATATGTCATTTTGAAAGTGTAATGAAGTCATATCAAATCATACATGTCATCGGCAAAAGCACGCAAAGTAGAATCATCTACGGATTTACTCTTGAACCTTTGCTCCTCATATATGTATACTCGGTTGCTCATAAGAGGGCATCCCCACCATTGCCTATAATCCAAGTTACCAATGTCTGCATAATGTAAACAAAATTTTAGCAAACTATTTATACTAAATCAATCCGAATAATGAGTAACTTAGAACTTACATTCATCAGCAGATCTTAGTCCGGAAGACATGTCCCTCACACGTACGATAGTTTCTTTCGGTCCGCCAATGTACATAGATCCGGATTCGTAAACCAAGATCATGATCGTATAACTATAAAAAAATATGTATTATGTTTTATGTGAAAATTACTTAACTTGCAAACTTACAATTTAAAAAATTACCTCTCCAGTAAATATCCGACTAGATATGTGATCTCCATGTTGCTTAATAATAAGGTCGGTAGTCGGTCCACTAGGAATACTACCGTCATTTTGGTTAGCCATCTACAAAAAAAAACTAACTATGATCATTGTAAATCCCCTCATTTATTTCTATAGATAGTCTGGTTATGGGTTATAAAATTTTGGTTTAGCAGCAGGTGATTGAGGTTTAGAATTAATGATGCAGAAGTCTGATTCTTTAATTAAATCCTTGGCGAGCCCTACCGTTGTTGCAATATTCGGAGCCCAACATTAGCCCATAAATTCAAACAAGTTGTTGCATTCTAGACGTGACACGTCAATTTAGGCGCTGGACTTTTTCGTCACTCAAAATCATAATCCCTTGTGCTCTAATTTAATTGCACAACTTTCCGTATCCAAATTCTATTATTTAATCCTGTGTCGCGCACCTGTGTCGTTGTCATCAATTCTGAGACACCAACTCAACCCGTTGAGCCGGACCAATTAAAGAGTCCAAGACTGACACCAAGCCTACACCGTTCATGACCTTTGTGTCACTCCCAATTGAGACCCCATGTGCCCCCATTTAATTTAAAAGCATATGACATTTTATTTTAATTAAATTGGGGATACCAACTTTGACTTATCCTATTTTTAATCCCAATTTAACCCAATGTCCCATGAATTAAGTCCATGCAAAACACACAACACCCCCTCACCCTACAAAACACCAAACACTAATTCTCCCACAAATTTTCCATCATTTCATGTGTTTGTACAAATACCCAAATTTAGGGGACTAATGTGCAAAGGTTGCACTATGTGGCAACACCTCATTGGTTCAAGCCAAATGGAGAAGTCCTCCATTCTTTGACTAGTCAACAACCCTCTCCTTGGAATGAAAAATTCTCCATAAAAAATTCTGGCCATTCATTCAAATAGGGAGCATCATCACCACATTCCAATCCCACATCCCTATAAAATGTCTCTTCCTACACTCTTTCCCAAGCAGGCCCTAATCCCCAAACTTGGGAAATTCTACCCCCTCTCTCTCTTTCCTCCCTCTTCCTCACACTCCCAGTCGAACACCATCTTTCCCTTTTTTTTCTTCTTCTTCTTCTTCTTCTTCTTCTTCTTCCTCTCCACTTCTCCTCCTACACCAGCCCGGCCGGCCCAGCAACTCCGGCGAGCTGCTGCCACCACCTCTGATACTCGACCGCCTGCCGCACCTCCTCCACCTCAACCACGACCAGCACCTCCTCCACGCCGCCACGTCCCCCCACGACCACCTCAAGCGACGGCTGCATCACCTAGAACTATTCTCCGGCCACCCGCATCATCATCATCCACCATTGTTACCACCACCTGTGACTCCAATATCCCCTCGCACCACCGCGTCATCCTCCTGTACGACTGCCAACACCACCATCGACCAACCTCCGCCCTGAACCGACCGGCTCCACCCATCCATCCAGTTGCACCCCCACGAACCGGCCACCTCCACCTCGAGCCACTGCCACGAACCGATCGGCTCCACCCATCCATCCCGCTGCCCCTACCGTCACCATTACAACCCGCTGCCACCCACATCGTAACCACTGCACATGCACCCCCGCATCGTCCTCGTCATCATCATCAGCAGCAGCACCTCCGGCCAGCAACCACCCCGGCGTGCCGCCGTGCCGCCGCCAAGGTGAACTCTCACCCTTCCCCTTGTGTAGTTTTGTAGGTTTGTTTATGGTTAAATATAACTTAGTTGATTTTAGGGTTGTGTTGAATGCTTTGAGTCTGGGAATGTGAATGATTTAGTTCGAGCTTAGGGTTTGAGAATAAAATGGATTTAGTTAAGGGTTACATATATGTATTGGGATTTTGGGGTTATATTTGCATATGAGATTTTAGGTTTAATACATGGTACAATATGCTTGAATGGTGGTAAATAAAATAGATCTATTTTAGTGTATTATATACATGTGGAATTTTTGGTTTAATAACAATTTCATAATATACATTGATGGTGAAATGTTAAGTTAAATATTTATGGTTTAATAATGAATTGATTGAGGACATAGAATATATACGCGTGATGTTTGGAAATATGCTATAATTTGAGATTGGGTTTTTTTAGTGCCATACGAGACGGTTAGGGTGTTATCCTATTTAATATACGCGTTTTGGTTATGGTTGATTTAGCTAATTTAAACTATTGCTGAATAATAATATGATATTAAAATGTTGATGGACATTGGGAGCAGGTGATTGATTATGAAATAGGTATAATATCGAATCATGAGTCAGTGATTGAGGACTGAGAAATATTAGTTATTTATTTGAGATTGAGACACGTCAATGTGCATGTTAACATCTGTGAACACGGAGGTGAAACTGAGGATTGGATCATGTTTTGAACCACGGAATATCGTGATGAATATAGTAAGATTGAGGTTTGGATTAATGATATTGTACAGATGATTAATTTGATTGGATGTAACGTGCTCCGAGTCAACCTTGGTCAACCCTCTAGCATCGTGTCCAAGTGAGTTGTAGCTGGGTCTGAGCATATGATTATACGTGTGTCACATCCCTTTTTTTTGCCACGTGATAGTCTATTGATCGAGCTTGTATCTCGTCTCTAGGTACTACGGGACCCGCAGACTTGGACGTTGTACCGGATCCTCGTCATCAGCAGCCGGACGCAGGCAAGTGTACCTTGCCACCCTGTATTTCAGATACCAAACATTTATTATTTTATTATGTGCATTGTGCGCGAGTTTGATTATAATTGTTACTCCGCGTCCGGGTCAAAACTGGGTGCAGACGTTCGTCGTAACGTCTCGTAACAAATGCTAGATGTTCGTAACACCTCGATGTACGCACCTGTGTATATCATACCCTAGGACACATTCATATACTGTTACCGTGCCAGATTTCCTGTATCCTGATACTAACATCATGACCGGAGACTGGGACGACCTTAGGGTCGCGATTGTTGATAGTTACTTCTGTACGAAGAGACTGCTAGATAGATGTTCCGATTCAGCGCACAATCGTTGATCACTTGGGATGGGGAAGATAGTTACTAGACGTTTGGGCTCCTCTGCACGCGCTTTATATATGTATATGTCCTGTTGATGTAGTGTTCATGTATCCGGAGTAGTAGTATCATCCGTGTGACTCTGTGCTCGGAGCTACGGTACGCCCCGTGTGTCTCTGTGTTCGGAGCTACAGTTTTATTTTGGACAGCCCACGCGTCGAACATTATCTTCAAACTGTGTCTCACTTAGGTGGTTATGCTAGATTACACCGCCGTTGCACTTGTACTTTCTGTTGTACTTTGGCATGCTGTATTTCTGTACCTTGTTACGTCCCTCTGAGGACATGGTCCCCTGCCAGTTTTGCAGCATAGACGATTACGGAGCATTTGGAGTTGCCGATGGAGTTGCTTGTCTTGCGGGCATTGGTACCAGGTACTCATATCATTTCTACCGGCATTATGGTTACTTTATTCATATTGATTATCCATCTGCTGTTGTAGCCTAGTTTTTGTAGACTTATTTCTTCTCGAGTCTATTCGAGTTTTGTGTGTTATTGGGCGGCCGACTTTAGCACATGCAGCTCTTTCTTGTATACTTCTGTACATTATGGATTGAGACTTAGATGTTTACATTTACTGGATTATTTAGTTAGTGACACTTATTATCCAACTTATACCTATTCGAGTCAGACCAGAGTCTGGTCGATTGCGTAGCTGGCATGTTGCATATTCCTGGTCCTATGTATTTTGGGACTGGGGCGTTACAATCATTTACGACTAAAATATAATAAGTTTGTCAACGATTTAAAAAACTAACTATGATCATTTACGACTAAAATATTATTATTTTACATACATTAGATATTTGGGTTCTTTTCCTCCCGGTTGATCTTGCTAGTTGCAGGAAAGTGAATATAGAATATTGTATATAGAGAGAAGAGTTTGATATTGTTGTGAGGAGAGGAGAGTGTTGTGAGGAGAGGAGAGTGCTGTGGGGGGGGGGGGGGGGGGGGGGGCTGATTTATAGAGGGAGGGGGGGGTTTTGGTGGGGTCTTCGAGGAAGGGGGGTGGTTTCGGGTCAGCGGTATTGATTCCCCCCTCCCTGCCAACTTAATTGACGAGCGCCACCCCCCCCCCCCCCCCCGTCCCTAGCCCGCCAACTGAGTTGGCGAGCGCTACCCCCAACGCCCCTAGCCTGCCAACTGAGTTGACGAGCCCTCCTCTTTCGTTTGACCACGCCAACTGGGTTGGCGAGATTTTCCCCCCGTTTGTAATTTCTCTAAACATTTTTTCTCAAGCGCGATTTGGAAAAACTTCGTCCCTTTAGACGAAAAAATCCATAAAATAATTAATTAAAAAAAAGTTGGAAACGCAACTGCTATGGACGTTTTTAATTTTTTTTTTTTTGTAATATAATCCCCTACAATTCATTATTTGCAATATAGTCTTTTCATAAAAATTATGAATAAAATTTATTTATTTATTATAATTTCTTCTATATTCTTCAGTATTAAATAAATAAATAAAAGTTAAAAATTTAAAAATATATATATTTTTAATACCCATACAACAAATTTTTTTATTTTTTCAGTAAATATATTTTATTCATTTTTTCGCCCCAAAAAAATAATAATATAAAAGTAATATAAAATAATTTAGATTTTAAAAATTTTTAATACCCAAACAATTAAAAATGTTAATTTTTCCACTAAATATATTTTTAACTTTTATTTATTTATTTATTTTTCTATTTGACTGAAGAATATAAATGAAATTATAATAAATAAATAAATTTTATTCATAATTTTGATGAAAAGATCATATTGTAAATAATGAATTGTAGGGGATTATAATGCAAAAAAAATTAAAAAACGACCATGGCATATGCATTTCCAACTTTTATTTTTATTAATTTTTTTATTAGTTTCTTTTACTAATTTTTATCTATTAATTACTTCTACACAATGGTGGAAAAAATATTTTTAAATTATTAAAAAATAAGAATTTTTTGTAAGATAATTGAAAAACTGTCGGAGTTGAAAAATAAAAATAAAAATAAATTCCATACTGAAAACGTACCTATATGGACGTTTTTGTTTTTTTCTTTTCGGAAACTTGAAAACGTCTTTATCAAATACGTTTTCGTCGAAATTTTATAAAAAAAAACTGTAAAAATAAAATAAAAATGAATATACCTTTATTAGATGCGTTTTCAGATTGGACTATATTTTATATTTATTTCGACCGAAAACGTCCTTAATAAAGGAGACAAACCTAATTCTCTGTAACTAATATAATAATAATTTATTTTTTTATAGTAATTTTTTTGTATTCTGTAAGCCTATTATATTTATTTGATATTTTGTCTTGCTATTTTGTTATTTGTTGTGATAAATTGAATCACTTATTCTGCGGGACTCCAACCAGATAATTTTGTAAGGAACCAGGGCAAGAGCAGAGGGAGCCAGAATAAAAGGGACACCAAAGTAAATATTCAAGACAATTTACATATCATTTTTTAAAGAAATTTTTTGACTTAGTCTTCCACTTTATTTTTTTATATTTATGGGTGCACTCTACTGTTTTACAATTATGTAAGAAATGTTTTACTTTTGACGGAAACTGTTTAGGATTGACGGTCAACTGCTTTGATCCAAAAAAATTGACCAAGATATCCCTTCCCTATTGTCTTCTCCCCCCTTCTTCCCTTCCCCTCTCCATCGCGGACAGCCAACTGCCGCAGCAGAAGCTCGCTGCGGCTACTGCTGCTGCTACCTGCGGTGGCTAGGGGAAAGCTGGAGGAGGAGGATGACGGGGAGGGGGGAGCGGGGGTGAACGGCGACTGACTGCCCGCAGTGGAGAGGGGGGGTGAGAGGGGGGGGTGAGAGGAAAGAGAAAGAAGAGAATGAGGGAGGGAGGGAGGAAGGGTTATTTTGGTCAAATTTTTTGGATCAAAGCAGTTGACCGTCAGTACTAAACTGTATTCGTCAAAAAATAGAAGTTCTTACATTATGGTAAAATAGTGGAGTACACCCTTAAATATGACAAATAAAGTTGGGAACTAGTTAAATTTTTTTTTTTAAAAGTTTATTTTTATTCAACCACCCAAACTAAGATGTATGTTCATCCTCCCATTCAAGAATTGACTCGTGTCAAAATCACTAGTAATATAAAGGGAGTTAGTCATTTGCGAATTATTTATAATTTTTTAAAAGGTTATAACTTATATTTGGTTGCAAACAAGTAAAAAAAAAAAAAAAAGACCGACCTTAACTCTATTTTTCTTAATGATTTTTTGTTGGGACTGTTATTTATATTACTGTATCACTCAAGTTAGTGAATTTGTACACTTATCGTACGAAGGAAAATGAACAAATTTTTTTTTTTTACACTATCATTTTTGTTCCATTTCAAATTTGATGGAAAAAAAAAAAAGCGTGAATCCAAATTTTCAAAAAGAACAACACTTGCTATATATTATATATAAAATTAAAAATTGAAGTTTATTTTATTTGTACTCGAACAACGAATTGAACATAATAAAAATATTTTTAAAAATGATATTTTTATCACTTGGTTTGCGACCAACAAACCAGTGGTTGCCACTCAAGAACCAATCACAATGTTTGGAAAAATGTCTTCTGGTTTCAAAACAAAACCATGGACTCTTTGGATCGATGCTTAACCTCCAAAAATAAGTACATGCATGATTGAAAGACCCAAAGTTTGGTGATTCAAAAACATGACTCAGTGTGAAAAAAGGAGATAGAAAGGAAGCTTACTTGTTACAGTTCGGTTTATTTAGTTTGAATCGAATTAAAATAATCATAACTAAATAAATTAAAATTTTAAAAATTTAAAATTAAAACTAAACCAAAATTAGCTATTTTTATTGCTTAGTCAAACCGACAATTAATTCGTTTATTCGATTTGTTTGGTTGAACTATTTTTATTGTTTAATGACCATGACACAAAATTTAAATTATGATTAAATTATATTAAAAGTATAATTTTATATATACATTTGTTATATTTTAAAATTGGACCTAAAATTGGATTAGTTCTTAAATGATCAAAACTAGACTTTAAAATACATCATAAAATTATTGTTTTTAAAATATACACACTTTTAAACATAAAATATACAAAAACATTAAACATAATTGCGTACGCGATTTTTGATTTTGAACTGAAACCGAAATCCAAAAATTTTTTTTTTTTTTTTTTTAAATCGTTCTTCTTCAAATCGAAACGAATTAGAGATTTGGTTCAGAGTCCAATTCAATTGATGATATGGCCGGAAAATGGAGGTCGGTGGTGATATAGAGCTGTGTGTGACTTGAGGATGAAGATGGTGTGGGTTGTGATGAGTTGCACATGTTTGTACTTATGTCCTTCACATGTGCAAGATAGCTAGGTACGTGTTTATTGTTGTCTATATGATCTTATTATTGATACGGATTATAGACATTATTTTTTTTTTTTGTGTGGATGTTTTGTATTGATTTTTCTTGGCAGATTGAATGTGACATTGACATTGTATCGATTTTAGGAGTGCTAGTGGTGTTTAATTTGTAGATTGTTAAGAATAATTTGGACTCAACTCCGAAATTAAAGAAAATGGAGTCCATTTCACGTATTTTGTTAAAGGCAAAATTTATCGTGAAGTGACATGAACAATAAATTTTGTATGTCGTTACTTTCTCACTTTGATAAAGGAGGGTTTTTTTTTTTTTTCTCTCTCCCTTCAAAGTAATTTTTATGAAGTGTGAATTCTTATTTTGACATCGCGTGTTTGGTTGGAGGATTAATTTTCTCTACTTTAATATTTTTTAAATGATAAAACTATAAAGAGTTATACTTACCAACTAATTTTAACAACTACCAAAATGCCAAAATTTAGAATTTTTTATTTCTATTTACGACTTCTTAAAAGCACCGAAATGGAAGATTTAAAAAAATATATGTACACAAAATATCGATTTTTAAAATTATCAACTGTCTTTTTTTGTCGAACCAAACTTTTTCTTATTGTAAAGTCAAATGTGAAGAAGAGAAAATATACTTTGCAAACAGCCGAGTCATAATTGTCGACCTTCTAAGAAAACAATAATGCTAAGTTTACTACCAAATGCTTACAACCCTCTTACCCCTCCTGCTATGTGGGCCACCATCGGTCCCACCTCTTCTCCAATGAACGACCGTCACGTGACGTTCCGGCCACGTGGCGATTATCCGAACATTCATCGGGTTCCACCTCTCATTTCTCTTCCAATAAACGATCGTCACATGTACGTCACGTGAACGTCATGTGACGATTGTAAAAAAATTGAAAGCATAAAGTTGTAGGCGTAGCACCACCCCTATGAAATCAGGACCCTACATCACAAGAAGAGTGAAAAATTAAGCAAATGGTACTCATACAAAATAAAATAGTTTTGAGCCCACTTATTTTCGTATGGGAGCAATTGAAAATGTTGTAAAAAAAATCTATTTTTGTATTGTCACAGATGGATTGATTACATGAGCACTTCAAGAAATGCCATGGCCTCAACTTGATTTTCTCCACACCCGGGTCTAGAATTGTTATAGCATAGTGTGGTGGTTGTCGTTTAAGTGGAAGCCTACAATTTTTTTGAATTTTTATATTTTTATTTTTTATTTTTTTATTTTATATTTCAGTTTCTAGAAAATAGATATTTTACTGAATTTAACATAAAATTGTTTGTAAGTATTAGAAGAGAGAGAAATTTGTGATAAATTTGGATGAATTAAATTTTTTTGTACAAATTTTTGAGTGTCAAATGACCATAAAAAGCCTTAAAATGTAGTTTGATATAGAGACATTTTTGTTCGTTTTAGCAAAATGAGCAAAATATTCCTTATTAAGGTTCACAAGCGACTAAAAAATGAGAGTATTTTGGTTTAAATATAGGGTCTGGCTATCCACACCACAGTCCTACTAAACACATCCCATATAACTTGAGTTGGAAAATTGATTCATGTTAAAAGACCCATATACTCACATGATCTACTAAGCACACCCCACCAGTCTCCCTCCTACACACTAGTTATCTTCTTCTTCCTTCTTTAATTTTCACCTTCTCTAACCCAACCCAACCCAACCCAAAAATCCAAAAAATCTACATTGAAATTGTGAAGAAAGCATCATGGAGGAAGAAAGTCCACTTCAAAGACACAATGTACGTTATCTCTTTACATAAATTTTAGGTTTGAAGTAGTGTATGAGAAGTGTTGGATCAAAAAAAAAAAAATTTGACCACAACCAATACTGGTAGAACGGACCACTGTCTGTTCTACCTGTATTGGCCGAACATTTCAGTAACTGTTCGACTGGCAGAGGTCGAACAGGACATGCATAGTTCGAACAATGATTGTCGAACATGTCGGTTAGTGTCCAACCTGTATTTGTCGAACATAAGAGTTATGCCCAACTAATTCTGGTCGAACATTGTGTTTTTTTATTTCATTTTTTTGTTCAACTTATTAAGCTGTAGGTCTTTTTTTTTTTACAGAAAAAGACTCCAAATGACACTGAAATGAAAATTATTAACCACCCCATGTATAAACAACTTGATTTCTCAGAAGAATTTCGGACGGATAAGATATTTGACAATCGTGAATCGTTGGTGAGTTGGGCATATACGGTAGGAAGCCGTCATAATATGGTCATTTTGGTTAAACGATCGGATAGCGGGGATGGTGGAAGACGAGCTCCGGTAATTTTGGGTTGTGAGCGCTGTGGTAAATATCGGCCTGCAAAAAAAAAAAGAAACATATAAGAACATAACATAAAAATCGTACATATAAGAACATAAAAACGTGCATATAAGAAGGAGAGATAGCTACATCCAGTAATGTCAGGTATCCACATATTTGTCGCACCCTACTCCGAGATACTAATCCAAATTGTCGATACAAGTATGCTAGAGCAACTGCTCCCCAAGCATACTCATGGACGCGGTTGACCGTCTCCAGAAGACTGAGAATTTTTTTATCAACACGTGTGCCACTTTTGTCTGCAAAAATTATACATCCAAGCACGAACCATAAGTATGCACGGGCTGCACGTCTTCTTTTCTTCTCATCCGGGCTAGTGAGATCTCCACTAAATCGAGCCCGGAGTCACTCCAACCGGACCGAGCTACCTCTCTGGCCCAGAAGGGCATCGACTGCCTCCCTTTCTGTCACCCCCAATAATCTACTAATCATTTTCTTAGGAGCCTCCAGTCATCTTCCTGACTCTGGTGCAATCACTGGTAATCCACTAATCGGGAGTCCTGTAAGACAAAATACATCATCCAACGTAATTGTCTTATCACCAAATGGCATATGGAATGAGTTGGTCTCCGGTTGCCAATGCTCAACAAACACACAAATAAGATTTTTGTTTGGCGTCTTGTACGAAATCCATCTCAAGTCCAAAATTTTGGAATGTTGAATCAACAATTGAAAATCACTAATATATCTACCAAACATCCATGTTTCTATCTTGGTCGTATGGCACCAACACTTCAACACGTTTCTCTCAATCTCATTCCAAATATCGAACGCCAGATGAGTCTTGAAACTTGGGATAAGTCGGGGATCTTTAGGTCCACTGGAACAAGGGTCCGTCAATACATCATCGTCCTCACCCTCTTCTTCACTCTGTTCTTCTTCTAGGCGTTCTTCCTCTTCTTCCTCAACTTGCATGTTCAAAACAGGCTCGGGTTCTTTCAGGCTCGGGTTCTTCCTCAACTTGTATGTTCAAAACATGCTCGGGTTCTTTCTCAACTTGCATGTTCAAAACAGGCTCGGGTTCTTCCTCAACTTGCATGTTCAAAACAAGCTCGGATTCTTCCTCATCAAATTGCTCGCTCATTTGAATCGGAGCATCTGCCAACTCTTTCAACCGATGCCTCCTATAAGAAGCTGTAGGTCGTCTTCTCCTCGTATATATTCTTCCTGCTAGATTGATTCAAAATATAAACAATTAAAAAATTAACGAGGATAAACAATTTGGGCAAAAATATGAACCGTTCGACCAGTCTGTCTCGAATATATCCCTACTGTTCAACCAACACAGGTCGAACATATCACTAATGTTCGACCAACACAGGTCGAACATATCCATATTGTTCAATCAACAAGGACCGAACATGTGATCATCCGTTCGATACACTATGGTCGAATCTGCACAACAATGTTCGACTGTCGTGGGTCGAACACCATTCTGTGCACTCGATAGACCAGGCTCGAACAAAACCGTGAATACACCCAATTTTTTTAGAAATTTATTTCATTTTAACAAGAATTTAAGGGATTCGAAACCGTAGCAGTGATCATCAACGAAAATAATACTCATTTTGAACTAATTAGGATGTTCTATTTGAAATACTCACCCCCAAATAGATCGTCTGGGATTGATCTTAGGATTGGTCTTGGAATTGTCTCTCAATTGTGGTAGCTGAACAATCCGAAAGCTCCTCGGCAATGATGTATCGAACAGAGAAGAGAGGGGACCGGTTGAATTTGGAGAAAGGAGAGTGTAAACACCCAAAAAATTTCATATTTTTAAAAATAAATTTTCAGAAATTTTCTGTAATTTTTAACTAATTAAAATAAATATTTTTTCATATTAAATAAATTTTGTAATTTTATTAAATATTAAAATATTATGAAATAATATTTTTTGGTGTAAAATAAAATATTAGACATACTGTAATTTTTCTGGAATTTATTGGACCCCAGAACTATTTTTAAAGACGTAAAAATAATATTTTTAAATAAACCAAAATAAACTAATTTGAACCGAACCGAACCCACCCTAAATAAACTGGACCAACCATAACGGGTCGGATTTGAACCCGACCCGCCAACCCGCTAACCCGACCCGACCCATATTGCTACAGTAACTACAGAAAACATAATTTCCCCCGACCCTCCGTCTCCGTCGCGGTTGTCCGCCGTCGACCCTTCATCTTCCTAACCGCCACCGCGTCCGCTCGCCTCCAGCAACCGCAGAGACCCCTAGCCTCCCCGCCGCGACCCCTCCGATCCGTCTCCCCAAAACTGTCGGCCCCCATCCCTATAAAACCCCGTCGAAACCCTCATCTCCGGCCACCCCAACACCCCCAACGCCATCACAGCCACCTTCTTCCTCCGCCGAGCTCCCTGCCTCCATCGACGAGTTCCTACGGCCGCCATCATCCTCCCCAGCACCACCTTCCTCCGACGATGCCGCCTCCTCTGCCGTGGATCCACGACCTCCGCCGTAACCCGCCGACCCCAGCGCCCCGAGTAGCAATCAGCCGCCACTCGAGCTCCCTGGCCATCCGCCTCTCCAGCCCCGGTGACGTCTCCGCGAGCCTGACCTCCAACGACCACCGGCGAAGAACCCCGACGACCACAACAACCACAGTAGCCGTCGACGACCGGCCGAGCGTCGCCGTGCCACCTCGCGTACGCGTTAAACAGTCGTCTCCGACGCCCTGTTCAGGTGAGAATTTTTCTCTCCTTGTCGTGCCAATTTTTGAACAGACTTGTAAACCCCCTCGACCAGATTCCAGTATTTTAGGAATATTTTTCACAATTTAGGATTTGTTGTAATATTTTAAATTATTTTGCTTACATATCCTATTGACTTGTGCACCTGTCCGTCACCTAATTATTTGGAACTTTACCTTGACTGTTATCCCCGAACGAAGTTCACATACCTCTCCTAGACATGCCAGTCTACTATCCTGCACTTTGTGCAACTCCCAGATACTCAGTTTTGAGCCTCGTATGAGACGCACAAATCTCGTTGCAAACGTCCGTATTTAATTCCTATTTTAAATTCCCAAACCTGTACCATCCCTGTTCCAATAGAGATTTGATGCCCAACATGCACATGTTTTGCCCAGACAAAAATACGTTATTTTTCTACACTGAGTATACTACATTTAGTGTATTGGCACCGTAAGAAAATTATGACCATACCTGCCTCTAAATAATTAGAGAACACTGTGCGCAGTATTTAATGATTAATTAATACGATGGCCCGTATCACCCTAGAAAATCAGGCCCAGTCCCTGCCCAGACTCACCCCTACCCCCTCAGGACCCTCACACAGCAATTTTCCTCAATTCTGTGAAATTTTAGTATTTTCAGGAATCAGGTGTTTTTTTCCAGACAATTTCGTAATTGCACAATTTCCCAAAATAGGACCTTTGCACAATTTATGAAATTACAGATACTTTTTTGCAAATTACCTTGCGAGGTGTCACCCCCTCATTGGCCGGTGAACGTGCACCGTCCATTCCAAAAGGAGTCCAGATTCGATGTATTTACATAAGTAAATATCCTAATTGTTAATTTACCAATATACCCTTAAATAATTTTCTATAAAATAAAAAGAAAACAAAAACCCTAACCCTACCCTGGCCGCAGCCCCCCCCCCCCCCCCGCCGGAGCGGCAACCCCCCCCCCCCCCCCCGCGGCGAGCCCCCCCCCCCCCCCCCCGCCCGCGGCGAGCCTCCCCCGGCCGCGGCGAGCCCCCCCGCTGGCCCCTCTCTCCTCAGCCTCCCTCTTCTCCTTCCCCGACTTCCTCTTCCCCTCTTCTCCTTCCCCTCGCCGGAGCCACCCACCATCGACCCCCTCGACCTTCTCCCTAAGCTTGCCTCGCCGGACCCCCACGACTCCACCGCCACTCCATCACAGCCCCCTCCCAGCACTTCCTCCTCCTCTCCCCCGCCCCTTCCCGATCTCCTCCTCCTCTTCTCCTTCTCCCCGACGAGCCCCTTCTCCTCCACCCCCACGACTCCGCCACCACCCCACCCCCATCACCGACGACCTCCTCCTCCTATTCTTCTCCTCCCCCTCCGCCTGACGACCCCCTCACGTCTCCGCCACCACCATCATCATCACCACTCCTCTCCTCCACTCTACTCTCCACCGGCCAGCACCCCGTGACCCGACCACCGCCGGCCTCGCCCAGACTCCTCCACCTCGACTTCACCTTCCATCCACAGCCACTCGCCACAACCGCCACCCGAGCTCCGGCCCGACGCCCCCCAGGCGACCGGAGCAGCAGCAGTATCCCCCACAGCCACAGCTTCTCCCCCCATCCTCCTCGACGAGGTCGACACAGCGGAGATGGCCCAGCTCCTCCGTCGACGAGACGACGACCCCGGAGCCCTGGCCGCGGCAGCTCCGGACCACCCCGCGACAACCCCGGACACATCGGCCCCGCAGAACTCGGACACAGCATCTGGACGCAGAACCCGGACACATCCAGGACACAAATCCTGTGTCGAATCGACGCACGGACACGCGCAACTCGGTTTCACGGAGCCCTGTTCAGGTAACCCGTTCTAACTACTCGTAGTTCCATTTTTAATTTCGTCAGCTGTGACACGTAGGCTATGTAACCCTCTCGGTGCCCGTGCAACCCGCTCGGTGCATCGCGTCCTGTGGTGATCGCGGCACGCGATCCAAAAATAGGAAAAATAACGACCTGATTCACCCCGGAACTGAGTACGCCCCGCCAAACGGGACGACTTGGTCGCACGCGGTCTTTACCGAAACGTGCGCGCCGTTGATACGGACGTGCGGGATTTCGCAGAAATTGATTTGGATGTGCGTGCACACCGGAATCAACGCGTATCCGCCGACAACATCCCGTATCCGCCTGTTCTGGAATACGCTGCAACTTTGTGTACACACGTCGGATTGAAACGAAACTTGCGCCATCGGACTCGTAGCA
Organism: Iris macrosiphon; assembly: GCA_036927795.1. Classification (NCBI taxonomy): domain Eukaryota; kingdom Viridiplantae; phylum Streptophyta; class Magnoliopsida; order Asparagales; family Iridaceae; genus Iris; species Iris macrosiphon. Next base: position 1,644,335 of record JAYESA010000015.1, on the reverse strand, counting down.
ATACGCTGGTCCTGTGATCCAAGTTTGGTTCGATTCTGAGAACGTTGACAAAATCCCGTATCGTGGGTCCCATAGGCTCCCCTTGACGGACGATTTTGTGACCGGCTCATCTGAATCCAATTCTGGAAGTTCTGTTGGGTTCGTATCATCGTTCCTGCCTTGTTGACACTAAATTTGACGAATTTGGAGACCTTTGACCCTGACACATTTTTCGGTGCAAAGCGGCCCACATGTTGACCCTACTTTGACCAGAAACTGTCATTTTTGCCCCTGTGTCCAAATTGGACTTAAGGACAGGCGTTTCTAGCTATTTTATATTTTCTGAGACTGTTAGTGATGTTTATTTCAGTATCCGGAGACATTCATTCTGAGGTCATAGTTTCTGACACTTGTTACTTGACATCTGGACGTTACATATTTGCAGCTCTCTTGCCAGGTAAGTATACCTTGCCTTGTTGTACTGTTTAAATTCAATTATTGTTAGTTACATGTTTATTCATTATATAAATGTGTGCGTCCTAGCAGACTCGGGTGCAGTCAACGAAGGCGTTGACGTTAGGAGTAGTATCTGACTTAGTGTCTAGTAGACCCACATAAAGTTGTGAAGTTATTGATATAACTTCCCAGGCCTTAACACGTATCATTACACGTCACAGAGTGAGTTCATGTAGGGACGCGTGCCTCATGAGTGACTGGCCATCAGTGTGAGCAACACGTGTAACGGTATTTAGCTTTGTTAATTATTTTACTGAGACTTGCATCATAGTAGGAGGTGTCCAAGTCGTTTTTACGACTTGTACATCTATATTGGGCGGGAAAGACATCTAGTAGGCGTATGGGACACCCCCCTCCTTGAGTTTTTATCCTTCATTCCATGCTCCTCGGAGATGGACGATTGCAGAGCTACCCGTGTGTCCGGGGGCATATGACACATATACTAGCCGGTCATGACGATTGGTGAATTACGTCAGCATATGTCAAGCCTACACATTCCCATGCGTACTATCAGGTCTTTAAACTGCATTTACTTAGATGGTTAGCACACCCCATTTATTTATTCAGTATTTACATACATGGCATGTTGTTTTTCTGTATCTTGTTATGTCCCTCTGAGGACCTGGTCCCCTTCCAGGTGTAGATGTTCATGAGTATTCGCAGGAGCGCAGATCCGGACAGGCTACTTGTATTCCGAGGAGGTCTTCTTTTCGGGCCTCGTGATTGTCAGATGTTGTCCTTATATGGTGTGTATTCTGGTTCCTTTTATATTCTATTTCGGCAGTATATTTGTTTCCATCCGACTGTCATTCTTTAGATACTATTTATTGAGATCTAGTTACATGGTTATTGGTTATTCATATTTGATATCTGTGGATGAGATTTAGATTATACCCTGTGACTTGTGATAATTTTACCACTTGTGAATTATTGTTCATTATACAGCGTACGCTCGTATATATGGTTTTCATATATTGGAGTTGCCATATATACAGGCGGCTGGCATGCTTACGTGTCCTAGTCCTACGTATTTTGGGACTGGGGCGTGACAAGACTGTTGCGACACGTTTGCTGTGTAACCCTCTCGAACCCCGTGCAATTCGTTCGAGGTATCGCGTCCTGTGTCGGTCGCAAACCGCGACGCAAAAACAGAAAAATATTTCCTAATTTCTGAAAATTCAAAATTTGTCCCGAACACCCCAGTTCACTACCGTTTTACGACCAAACTGCTAAATATTTTCAAAATCTATCTGAACAGTAATTAGACCATATAACCAAGTTTTAAAATCCTATTTATTGAGCTGTAATTTGCATGTTATTCGAGGGTAAAAATGACCAAAAACTTGGATATTTTAAAACCCTAATTTTTTCGGAACTGGGTGCAACCCGCTTAACGAGGTAACTTGATCGTGTGCTAAATTCACCGAAAGGTGCGCACCGTCAATACGGACATGTAGAATTTAGCGGAAGTTGATTTGGATGTGCGTGCATACCGGAATCAACGTGTATCCGTCGACAACATCCTATATCGGCCATGTTCTGAAATTCGTTGTAACTTCGTGTACGCTCTTCGTTTCGAAACAAAACTTGCACCATCAGACTCGTAGCAATACGCTGGTCATATGACCTAAGTTTGGTTCGATTCTGAGAACGTTGACAAAATTCCGTATCGTGGGCCCTACGGCTCCACTTGATGGGCAATTTTATGATCGGCTCATCGGAATCCAGTTCTGGACATTCCGTTAGGTTCGTATCGTTATTCTGGACCTGTAGACACTAAGTTTGATGAATTTGGAGAATATTGTCTTTGGCACATTTTTCGGTGCGAAGCGGGCCACATGTGGATCCCGATTTGACCAAAAATTGTCGATTTTGCCCCTGTGTCCAAATTGGACTTATGGATAGACAATTCTAACTATTTTATATCTTTTGAGCATGATGGTAATATTTATTTCAGCGTTCGGAGGAGTACTTGAAGATCCCACTATTGTCGGAGCAGCAGTTGGAAACCAAATCCCAGGCAAGTGTACCTTGCCATACTTGCAGCAATTGTATTATATTATTTTCTTGAATTATTTACATGATGTATCGGTTTAACCTAGGACCGTATGACATTGCTTAGCGTCCGAATAATATTCGGGTGTCGATGCCGTACGCGGAGTTGTGTAACGTCACTAGAGATTGATATCGCGACCCTATACATTTTCGTACTTGCATTATCAAGTACGTCATACCATAGGACACTTGGCACTGTTCATGAGACAGAATCTTTCTGAGATATTCATGGTGATTCTGTATAGGATACAGGATTCGTGACATATACTTTATACATATGCATAGATATCATTATGACTTGCTGTATTAGATATAATCTTGCGTGTCATGGACATGAGATGTGTGATTACATTGGGTGGGAAGAGACACACAGGCTACAGGCTGATTTTATATATATATTTATTATTGTGAGGCTTTAGACTCTACATCAGAGCTAGGCACTCTACTAGTGATATCACTGCTACCGGCTCCCTGACACAGAGCTTGTAGTGGTCTCAGACTGAGTTCTAGTGATGCTCTCAACTTGCATATCACATAGCTGGTTATATAGTTTACCCTATTGATTCATTTATTTTTGTACTGTATTTACTTTGGTTTGAGTTATTCTTGTACCTTGCTATGTCCCCTAAGGACCTGGAATCCGGATTATGTCCCCAGGTTTAGCAGAGGAGATCTACCCCGAGATATACTAGACATGAGCAGACATTGGAGCAGTACCAGAACCCGAGACGGGGTGATCGCCGAGGATTTCTTCTGAGTATCTGCTTTATCTATACTCAGTCTTTGCTGTTGTTATACCCTTTATTTCTTGTATATTGACTGCTATATCAGACTTATTATCGGGTTGTTTTCCGAGATATGTTTTATTGAGACTTGATGTTGATTTATATTTTATATTGATTGTATTCATTTCTGTGGATGAGATTAGTATTATAGACCCTTATTGTTGTTTTACAGCTTAAGTACACCCTGATGGGTCCATTAAATTGGATTTGCCCATCGGTGTGTGCTGCTGGCCATTGCCACGTGTCTAGTCCCTCGGTATTTTGGTACTGGGGCGTGACAGAGAGTAGAGAGGGGACCGGTTGTAAGGATGTGGGGTGTGCTTAGGAATGATGATAGGTTTTAGGTTATAATAGAAAAGGGTATTTTGGTCATGTGGTGGGGTGTACTTAACATTTATGGTAATTTCATTCATTTAAAATGGATGTACTTAGTACTTGGGTTGTGCTAAGTAATACATAGGGTGTGTATAGATTCTCTCTAAAATATATTCAAATTACTAATATGGTTGTTTTGGGTGGGAGAATTTACCAAAATACCCTTCCAACGTATATCTAATGGTTAATAGGGGATTAAATCGTAAAACAACTCTCTATTATAATTTAACTGTGTTGGGCCGGAATGTGGGCGGAGGGGGGAATAACCATGTCGACCCGGGCCTGGGACCAGGTCGAACTGGGACACGGTCCGGGTTAACCAATTTTTTGGAGGGTATGTCAGACTCGGATCGGTTTGGAAGCTGAACTAGCTTGCAGACCTGAGTAGTACGCACAGTCTGAAATCAGATGAAGAATGGGCCAGATCGAATCGACCCTTTGACCGGGACCAGATCCTGACCGACCCAGCCTAGGTTTGAATGATCGATCCGATCCAGATTTTGTATCTCCGGTCCACCCGGCACAATATAGACCTTGAATCATGATTCTAATAGTCTAAGTTAACCCTAACATCAATGAACTAATGCATCATCTTTTCCCTTAGTCTATCTCCTATACCAGCACGAGTGTCACATATCAAATCATTATCTTGTAGCCATATTACTTCTAAATAGCCTACATGTCTTTACTTGCCATTTCAGCTTTGACCTCAATTGATATTACATGTATCGGTTATTGGTTACAATAATGCTAAGTTTACTACTAAATGCTTACAACTTTCTTACAATACTTTTTTTTCCTGCTATGTGAGCTACATCCGGTTCAACGTCTTTCCAATAAATGCTGTCACATAACATTTCTGTCACGTGACGGCCATTCGGACAGCCACTGTTTCTATCTCTCTTTCCTTCTTCAATGGACGACCGTCACGTAACTACCACATAACGGATGTAAGAGAGTTGTAGGCATTTAATTGTAGTCATAACATAGCCCAATTGGTTATATGTTTCCGTAAATAGATACACCACATCCCTAAGTAGCATAGCCTCTTATTCATGTCACGTGTCCTTACCTAAAGAACTTTAAGTTTACCACGAAAGGGACGGACAAAATAGCAGGGCCGTACTTAGAATCATGCTTGGCACGATTTTCCCTTCAGTTGGGCTGAGAGAATTAAAACATGGGAAAGTATTGAAAGGACTATCAATCCAATCCAATCCTTCCTAGAAACTGGACTAAATTTAGATACTCACCTAAATAATAAATTTATAATGGCATTAGGAAACTGGGCTAAATCTCGTTTAGTATCAAATTTACACAAGTACTATACTTGCTTATAATAATATGTTTTGATTCACAATGGATAATTGGGTTTGTTTGTTTTTTCTTGTTTGGTTTTTTCTTGGAAAAAAAATGCTTTTGTTTAGTTCTACCTAGGTTTAATTTTTTTAAAAAAAATTTATTATAGTAATAATTTTTTAAATAAATAAAAAAAATAAAATTTAACATCTTAAATAAAATATACTATCATTGAACATCCAATTTTTTTTTCAAAATTCTGCCGTAAAAAAATACGTCTGTTGTCGAGCAGACTTTGAACGACCATAACTATTTGTTTGAAAATCGTTTTTGTCAAACAATATGTCGATTTGTATATTTTCGACGAGAGTAACACAATTCGTGTAGAAATAATTTTCATCCGAAGCAAGACGCACATATTACAGACAAAAGTATAAAAATTTAAAACTTTAAAGTATCATAACTTTTGACTGAGAGATCGAAACAAGGTCCAGCTTGTGCCAAAATAACCATATTGAAAAGTACTATGGGATAAACAGTTTCACTGTTTGACGGACTTCAAAAAAATTCATAATTGCAAAAAATGATGTTTTTTCTCCAAATTTTACTTTTGGTAATTTTATTTTCGAATTTTTTATTATCTATACTAATTTTTTATTATCTATACTAATATGAATGATAATTAAATATATTGATTAATATTATTATCAATATTATATTTTTCTTTCATATCACCAAAAGATAATTTATTATTATTTGTACACAAAATTTATTTAAAATAATTAATTTTATAGATAACAAATAATTAGTTTGTTATTTGTTAAATTGTGATATATATTTTAATTATGATTTCTCATAAATATATATTTTGAATTTTGAATATGTGTTTAGTTAGATAATCAAATATTAGTATAAATAATAGAAAAATAGTATAGATAATAACAGACGGTTATCATTCATATTAGTATATTTGATAACAAATTATATTTTGATTTAATCAAACTGTTATCATTCATATTAGTACAGATAATAACAAAATTAGTATAGATCATAAAAATTAACTAATAATAGATTTTAATTTAATTAAAACAGTTGTTATTTAACAAATTAGTATAGATAATAATTATATTTTAAAAATTATATTAGTATACATAATAAAAAAATTAGTATAGATAATAATCAAATGGTTGCTATTTCTAAAATTATATTTTGAAGGATAATAGATGTGGTATCTAATATAAATTTTTTTTTTACTTAATTTTAATTTTTTTTAGAAAATCTATTGGTTAATTTTTTATATATAAAAAAAAAAATTCTAACCCAACTATCCAAAAAAAACCAACAAAAACAAACCTAAAAAAACAAACCAAAAAGAAAAAAAAAATCATTGTCAGATTTTTGCCAACTTAGTTGGCAAAAATTTAGCAAATATAAAAAAAATTTAATTTTTCATATTTTTGCCATCCAATATGGCGAAATCTTTCGTTATTTCAAATTTGTTCAAAAAAATTTCGTTTTAGTTAATTTATTTAAAATTAATTTATGTACAACAATTTTTTTTAAATAATAATATAATTATATGTCACTATTAAAATAATATAAATATGAACTATTTGTTTCTCTCTATTTTATTTCAAAAATTTACTGTAGCAAAATAAATTTATATTAAATTCATTCAAACGAAATAAGTTTGTAAAGTTTTGATATAGAGACAGAGTCCGCCGATAGTGTTGGCAGAAAACACAACAGACGTACACGTAGGCAGAAAAATTAAAAAAAAAATTAAAGTGGATCCCACAAGCCAATTTTTGCCAACACTGTTGACTGAAATTGGTGGGGAGCCAATTTCAGCCAACTATGTTGGCGAAAATTGGGTGTGGGGGCCCACGGGCTTGGTTGGGTTGGTTTTGTTTGGTTGGTTTGGTTTGTTTTATTAGTTTATTTTAATTAGTTATGTTTTGATTTTATTTATTTAGTTTTGTTTTGTAATTAGATTTAAAAAATTTATATTAACGAAATAAAATTAAAAAAACTAATTGTAAAAAAAATTATTTCGAAAATTTGCATCCAGAGCATCAAAATTTGTGCAAATTCCATCTAAAGCATCAAAGTTTAAAAAATTACGAACAAATTATCAAAACGTCCTTTAGGCGTTTATATTTTTATCGTTAATTTTCTTGCCGTTAACAGACGTTAAAAAAAAAAAATCTGTCGTAAGAATATTACGTTTGCCGTCGAGCAGACTTTGAGCGGCCATAACTATTTGTTTTGAAATCGTTTTTTGTTAAACAATAAGTCGATTTGTATGTTTTCGACGAGAGTAACACAAATGGTGTAGAATTTTTTGTTTATCCGAAGCAAGACGCACATGTTACAGAAAAAAATATAAAATTTAAAACTTTAAAGTATCATAACTTTTGACTAAGAGATCGAAACAAGATCCAGTTTGTGCCAAAATGACCGTATCAAAAGTACTACGAGATCAGTTTCATCATGTGACGGACTTCAAAAAATTTTAGAATCACAAAAAAAAGAAGTTTCGACCTCCAAATTTTACTTTCGGTAATATTATTTTCGAATATTTAAAATTTACTGTAGCGAAATTAATTTATATTGGGTGTGGGGGCCCACGGATTTAAAACCATGTTTCGACCTCCAAAAAAATTGAATTTTTTTTTTAATTAATTATATTAAATCCGTGAGTCAAAAATAGTGGGCATGTGCGAAAAAAATATTTCTAAATATTTCTTTACAATTAATTTATTTTAATTTTATTTTGTTAAAATATATTTTCTTAAATCAAATTCCAAAACTAAACTAAATAAAAAAAAACCCAAACATAACTAATTAAAACAAACTAATAAAATAAACCAAACCAACCGAACAAAATCCAACCACCCAGACTCTGTTTCTATTTCAAAATTATCCAAACTTTTTCGTATGCATAAATTTAATATAAATTTATTTTGCTACAGTAAACTGTTTTGATTTTATTTTGGTCATGTTCTTTCATCATTGAAAGTACACAAACAATATGTCCCAATCTCTCATATTTTGTACTACCTTGAACTATTTTTTCCGACCCATGTCCTTTTGTTCGCCATAAGACTATATCCAAATCCTAGTCATTAATAATTTCTTATTTGACCACAAAATTACCAAATAAGCCACGCTTTAAAGTACTTTTTTTCAAATAAAATAGTAAATTTTGAGATAATTGCACAAAAGGGAAAGAATTTGTTAGAATTGCAGAGAAATGGACAACTCGCCAACTGAGTTGGCAGTGCCCAGAGTTCGAGAAGAACTCGCCAACTCAGTTGGCGGACTCTGAACAAGCTCGCCAACTCAGTGGGCGGGCCCCTCTCCCCCCTCTCCCTCGGATACTCTTTCTCCCTCGGAGACCCTCCCTTCTCCTCGGAGACCCCCTCCCTTCCCCTCAACTCCCCCCACCCCCCCCCCCCCCCCCTCCCCTCCCCTCCCTTCCCTCCAAAAGTTTTCTCTTCTCCCTATAAATAAACCCCAACTCCTCCTCCTCCTCACAACACTTCTCCTCCTCATAGCACTCCTCCTCCTACTCCTCACAGCACTCCCCCTTCTCCCTATATTTTTTTTTGTAGATGGCTAACCAAAATGACGGTCGTATTCCCGGTGGACCGACTACCTACCTTATTATTAAGCAACGTGAAGACCACATATCTAGTCAGATATTTACTTGAGAGGTAATTTTTTAAATTATAAGTTTGCAAGTTAAGTAATTTACACACAAAATATAATGCATATATTTTTTTATAGTTATACGACCATTATCTTGGTTTACGAACCCGGATTCATGTACATTGGCGGACCGAAAGAAATTATCGTACGTGGGAGCTAAATTATGTCCAAAAGGCTTTGGTGGAATCCTTTGGATTCCACTATATAGATCGTGTTAGATATTTAATCCACGATCTTCATTTAGTTGTAAGTCTTGCGGAGCATTGGTGTCCTGAACGCAACACTTTCCAACTACCATTCGACGAGATGACGATCACCCTATTTGATGTGGCAAATATACTAGGATTACCTATTAAATGTGACGCTATATATTTTGATCCACACTTAAAGGGATTTGATCTGATCTGATCAGATCAGGAGGTATCTCGGTGTTACCCCTCCATCTGGTATAAAAGACAACAATTTTGTAAAATTTACATGACTTCGTGGCAACTTCATGGACCTACATCACACTATTGACGGGATGGTTGATGTAGATGAAATGCGGGTATGTATTTTAATTAGTAAGATTTATTTATGACTTAATTTAGTATTTACATAACACTTAATATTTTCAGGTCATTCGTTGCACTAGAGCGTATTTTCTCTGTTTATGTGGTACAATTTTATTTTCTGATGCATCAAAAAATATGGTAAATGTGCAGCTTCTACCATTCTTGGATGATTTGACAAAACCTACTTAGCATGCATGGGGAGCTGCTACTCTAGCATATCTATACACAAATTTGACAGAATTTGTGAGATCCAGTCGCAAGAGTATTTGTGGATGTATTTCACTGATTCAGGTATGAATAAAAGACCTAAATTAGTTAGAGTAATTTTACACGAAAATTTTGTTTGTACTAATGTCATATTTTTGTTTTATAGTTCTGGTCCTACGAGCACTTCTATATTGGTAGGTCTGTTATTAGCATTTTCAATGATGTTGGAGTATTTTCGGTTGCTATGCGATGGCCCACGGATGTAGTGGATTATCAACACTATCAATACATGAGTGTATCACTTTATCGTAGCCAATTTGATATATTGCAGTATCATGAGGTAATTATTTAAATATCTGATAAATATCTTTAAATTATTACAGTTTTGATCGTAGATAAACATCACATCTATTTAATACATTGTCATTAAATAGTTTACCTGATTACCTTATATATGTGAAGATGATGCTCCAGAAATTAAGAGGACATCATATTCGTTTAGTTTATACAGATCTTATATTATATATGATTGGTTCACCATGTACCATTCGGCAGGCCGTGTTCTTCGACAATTCGGAATGAGTCAAATAATTTTCGATGATCCACCGACTGTCGGTTATGAGGCAGCAAATGCAATACAACGAATCCTTGGTCTCGTTGCTGATTGGAATAATCGGTTCGAGAATTATAGTATGAGGGACATGTCTTCCGGACTAAGATCTGCTGAGGAATATAAGTTCTAAGTTACTCATTATTCGTATTGATTTAGTGTAAATAGTTTGCTAAATTTTTGTTTATATTATGCAGATACAGGCAATGGTGGGGATGCCCTCTTATGAGCAACCGAGTATAACAATATGAGGAGCAAAGGTTCAAGAGTAAATCCGTAGATGATTCTACTTTGCATGCTTTTGCCGATGGCATGCATGATTTGGTATGACTTCATTACACTTTAAAAATTACATATACATAGATATGATAAAAAAATTAATTTATAAGTTTCATATTTCAGAGTGGTGTATACCAACAATATTTACAACAACCTGAGATAAACCTTCCCCCACAAATTCGATTTCTTATAGAGGAACTTGTGACTCGTGTTGATCATCTGGGTATTGGGTGGGAATCTGAAATGCCTTCAGTACAATCACGTCTTCCACCAGACTATCCGACCGGCTTTATACGACAGAGACACTCTCGTCGTCGTAGGAGGGATGGTGCAGAGGGACCTATTCACCAGTATGCTGGAGCGGGCCCGAGTGACCAGCATGCTGGAGCGGGCCCGAGTTACCAGTATGTCCCAGCGGGCCCTAGTGACCAGTATGCTAGAGTAGGCCCGAGTTACCAGTATGCTGGAGCGGGCCTTAGTGACCAGTATGCTGGAGCGGGCCCTAGTTACGAGACTGCTGGAGATGAAAGCTACCAGATATTCACACAATTTGTTTTGACTCCATCAGCACCACTGCCTACACAAACTCAACAAGACGAGGAGGAGGATGAGTAGATAGTTTGTAACAATGTTTGATTACAATATTTGTATGATTTGTAACAATGTTTGATTGAAATATTTGGATATTGAACAATTCTTAAGTAGACTTTCATTATCAGACTCACTATTACAATATTTTTAAGTTTGTATTGAATAATTCTATTTTACTCTCTCGGTTGACTAGTACATCTTCTTCGGCTGTGTCCAATCGCACCACAATTACTGCAATGAAGATCTCTCATCGATGAATCCCGGGGTTTGATGCAGCTCTTCTTTGGTCTTCTGGCTTTGCGTATTACATCTGGTACCCCAATTTCTCCTCTAACCAAATGAGCTTGGATCTTGTAGGGAACTGGAATTGGCTCCATTTTTGGTGCGTATACACTTCTCAAGGTCTCCGTCGAAAATACTGCAGGATAAAAACTATCAATACTAATATTGCAATATCTACAAACAAAATATGCATGTATACATGGTATATAAGTATGGTACCATCTAAAACATGCACAAGATCTGTCGGTTATATTAACAATATAGGTTCTACTTGTTGCACGGTCTATTATTTCAAACTTATAACTATCAATAGCTAATACTTTTAGGTGATTCTTCTCTTTGATAATACAAGCCATGGTCTTTAAAATCTTCGGACAATAATCCATGTCTATATTTTCAGCATTCTTTCTACGATTGTCATGAAGTGTAATAATCTTGGCTTTAATACCATCGAGAAGTATTGTTATTGGCTTATCTCGTAATTTCTTAATCCAGCTATTTAAACATTCAGCAAGATTAGAAGTGTTAATATCTAATCTATGACAAGTAGCATACGTTGTTATCCAATGTTCAAATCGACGACTTTTATCGTTTACACCAATAAGCCAATCGTACAATATTATGTTCTCGACTTTAATTATATCAAACACACTCTCTGCATCCGTTTCATTATATGATCTAGCAAGCGAGTCTAACAAGTGTTAAAATACTGGTTCTTTGGTAACTTTTTTTATGTTTTTTTTAAAATGCTGAATACAAAAAAAAATGAGAAGATGCAGAAAAAATAGCACGAACAACATTTATTAATCCTTTTTGCTTGTCATATATAAATGAAATTGTACTCCAATCATTAAAATAACTTTCAAAAGATATTTTAAGAGAATTTAAAAACCAAGACCAGGAATCACTATTCTCACCTTCAGCAACGGCATAAGCTATAGGATATAATTGATAGCTGGGATCGTAAGCACAAGCAATAAATAAGATACCTTGATGTTTAGACCAAAAAAATGCAGCATCAGTACTAATAACCGGTAAACATCCCCTTAAAAATTCGTCAATACATGACTTAAAACAAATAAAAATTCGTTGAAAGTTATTGTTTCTGGCAGTTTTAATAAAACATGTACTACCTGAATTTGTCTCCATAATTTTATAACAATACTCCTCAAGACTAGCGTATGCCTCATCATAAATACCATTAATTTTAGCTAATGCCGTCTCTCGGGCTCTCCAGGCTTTGGAATAACTAACTTGTATACGGTGCTCCCTATATATATCTTTAACATTTTGTGATGGACTATATGACTGGTTATCTCTAATAATGTCAATTATCATGGTCTTAATCCATGCAGCGGTAGCTAGTCGATGACGTCCTGTACTAAGTCTCCCTAAACAAGAATGACAATTTTCTAATGTACTAACTTTAACTATATCGCCATTTTTAATGGATTTGACATATACTCTCCAATTACAATTCGGTTGATCACAACTATATATAATTCCACGAGCATTATTCATAACACTAGCTAAACAACTAAAATTATATTTAATTGCTAAATTACTTATAAAGCTTCTAAAGTGAGAACGACTAGGAAATGATTGTTCCTTAAATACTTCATCAGTTATAGCTTTTATAACATCATCATCTACCGTATAATCTACATTTTCAACTAAATCATCACTATTTTCATCGTCGTTGTCACTATCATCATCATGGTTAGATTCATCTGATGAATGACCTTCTTGGAAAAATTAAACAATTTGTTGAGAAGAACTAGCACCCGAACTAACATGCTGTTATTCAGAAAAATATTCATTATTTCTATTATCTAATATTGCTGCTACTTTAATAACATATATTTTTATATACCGTGATTGTGAATTAATTTCAAGAATATAATTCCATGCATCTTCACTATCTATCAAAAAATAATTAGAACCAAAAATAGACTTCAAAATAAAATTGTAATCCCCTGATTTTCAAAAAATTTAAATTTGGATTTTCACAATTTTCTGTAATTTTTTGGGATTTTTTTCTAATTAAATTCAGGTATTTTAATTATTAAAGGATTTTTAAATGATAATAAATAATATTAAAATATTATGAAAATAATATTTTATGGTGTAAAATGGAAAACTAGACATAGGATAATTTTTCGAGAATTTATTGGACCCCGGAAGCATTTAAAGAGTCCTAAAAACTATTTTAAAATTAAACCGAATTGAACCATAAATAAACCGGGTTTATTAATTAAATCAAACCAAACTGAACCAAACCGGACCGGGTTTATTTTATTAAACCAAATTCATATCGGGTCGGATCCGGGTCCAACCCAGACCCGACCCATTAACCCAAACCCGACCCGTGCCCTAGCCTAGCGGATCGGGTCGGATCCCTGCAACCCGACCCGACCCGGACCGAAACCCGCACCCGTTAGACTTCATCTTCCCCAAACCGCCTCCGCCCGACTTCTCGCCTCCCGCCGTCGGAAACGGCCGCCGCCGCCACTCTCCGTCTTCCCCGACACCTCCGCTCCGGCTCCCCCTCACCGGACAACCCTCCGCCTCCCTCCACCTCTCTATAAAACCCTCACCCGAGCCCATTCTCCCCTCCTCCGCCTCCGGCTTTCCCTTCGACCTCCGCCGGATCTCCCAACTTAAACCACCCTCTCCTGGCCCAGCCACTGCCCTCGCAGCCGCCTACTCCACCTGAACCCGGCCCTGCATCTGCTGCCCTCGCCTCCAGCGCCTCCCCGAGCACCGGCCGTCCTCGAGCCTCCGACGCCGAGACCCGCAGCGGCCCATCTCCCACCAGCGCCACCCTCCTGCGTCGGCAACCCAGCTCCGGCCAAGCGCGGCCCCTCCGGCAAGTTCCAGAACCTAAACCCTAGTTTCTGTGACGTGTCGGACACAGTGTCCAGGACACAGGACACAACTCGAGACACGAGGACACGAAGAATTCGGTTTTCTGGAAACCCAGTTCAGGTTCTCGTAACTTTCTCCTCGTAGCTCTGATTTTGATTCCGTAAATTGCATCGCGTAGCCTGCATGACCCCCTCGGTGCCCGTGCAAACCGCTCGGGGCATCGCGTCCTGTGGTGATCGCAAACCGCGATCCAAAAACAGGAAAACCAACGCCCTATTTTCACCCCGGAACTGAGTGTGCCCCGCCAAACGGGACGACTTGGTCGCACGCGGTCTTCATCGATACGTGCGCGTCGTTGATACGGACGTGCGGGATTTCGCAGAAGCTGATCCGGATGTGCGTGCACACCGGAATCAGTGCGTATCCGCGGACAACGCCCCGTATCCGACCATTCTGTTTCTCGCTGTAACTTAGTGTACACACGTCGGATCGAGACGAAACTTGCGCCATCGGACTCGTAGCAATACGCTGGTCCTGTGAGCCAAGTTTGGTTCGATTCTGAGAACGTTGACAAAATCGCGTGTCGTGGGCCCCACAGGCTCCACCCGACGGGCGATTTTGAGAACGGCTCATCGAAATCCAATTTTGGAAGTTCCGTTGGGTTCGTATCATCGTTCCTGACCTGTGGACATTAAGTTGGACTGTTTTTGAGACCTTTGACCCTGACGCATTTTTCGGTGCAAAGCGGCCCACATTTGGACCCCGCCTTGACCCAAAATGTCATTTTTGTCCTTGTCTCCAAATTGTACTCAAGGACAGGCGTTCCTAGCTGATTAATATTTTATGTATCTGTTGGTGATGTCTATTTCAGCAACCGGAGTACTGCCTGGAAATCCAGCTGAAGCCCGAGCTACAATTGAAGCAGGAAACCCAGGCAAGTGTACCTTGCCATAAATTACAGCTTATTGATTCATTTTGTTCTCTTGCTTTAATTTTTGTGACTGTTGTACTTGCTCAACCCTAGGGCCGTGTGACTTGCTTAGCGTCCGATCATAGTCGGGTGCCAACACCGTACGCGGGGTTGTGCAATGTCAATTAGAGATGGATATCGAGATATTTATATTTCTTGTACTTGCCCTATCAAGTACGTTATACCCAGGACACTTGACACAGATCATGAGACAGAATCCTCCTGAATATTCAAGGTGATTCTGTATAGGATACAGGTTTATGACTTATACAATTTACAAGCTTAGCTTTTATCCTGACTGATTGCATTAGTTTAATCTTGCGTAACATGAACATTGAGAACTGTGACGTGAGATTTCATTGGGTGGGGAGAGAATTACCATACAAAAGGCTGAATATATATATATATAATAACTTAATGGAAGTGCCTTAGACTCTGACACAGAGCTTTGGTACCGTACTGGCCCTTCGAGAGAACACTGCTATGGTTTATTGACACTGATCCTGTAGTAGTCTCAGCCTGAGTATGACTAATAACTCTCACTTGCATTAACACTTAGCTGGTTTAATTATCTTACCCTGTTGTTTCCTTTATTTGCTGCACTTTATTATATTATGGCTTGTCTTTATCTGTACCTTGCTATGTCCGCTGAGGACCTGGAATGGATTATGTCCCCAGATTTAGCAGACGAGATCTACCCTGAGGTGTACGGAACAGGGGCCCTACTTGGAGCAGTACCGGAACCTGAGGACGAGGTGATTGCTGAGGACTTCTCCTGAACAACTGCTTCGTCATGCTCAGTTTTACTTGGCCAATAAACTCTTTATTTTCCTGTTTAGTTGAACTTGTGTAAACAGACTTATTATCGGGTTGTTTCCCGATTTTTAAATACTTGTAACTGGATGTTGTTGTTTATTTCTTTTGCTGTTGTTGCTATCCTTATTCTGTGGATGAGATTAGTAAACCCTGACTATTGTAATACAGCTTAAGTATGTCCCGATGAATCCATTAAGTTGGGTGTGTCCATCGGTGCGTGCTGCTGGCCATTGCCACGTGTCCAGTCCCTCGGTATTTTGGGACTGGGGCGTGACATGGTTTTTGTGGTGGCCCATGCAGGTCAACGACTAAATTGTTCGGTTTCAACTTAGGGACCGAACAGGCCTGCAATAAGAATAGGATAAGTTTTAGGATCTCATCCACTTGCTTGAATCGTTTTTGATATCTATATCGTATTCGAACTAATTTTTGACTTGCATCTTGCCTTGACTCCTGTGCGCCTCTTATAGTTTATTGTTGATGCAGAGTAATGGATTCACGAGAAAATGACGAAACTCCAGCAAGAACACCAATAGGTGCTGAAGCCATCTACGGAGAAGATGAAGTGACGCTATTGAGTGGAGATCCCTCTACTAACCGAAGCAGCCAAACAGATCCGCAAGCTTCTAGATTTCGGCGTGATGACATTCCACCTCCGCCCCAGTTCACTCCACAGATGCCTGTCTTTCCACCAGGGCAAGCAATGGACGGACAGCAGATGTTCCAGATGTTCTACGCAATGATGCAAGCCCAGCAACAAGTCCAACACGAGGCACAGCGTCGCGAGGCTGATTACTTGAGGAACAGTCTAGTAAATGCACTGGAGCAGGTCAACCTACCAGTTCGACGACCAATGACGGGCTCTATCACCGATTTCCGCCAGCTGAAGCCCCGTACCTTTCCGGTCAATGAGGGACCAACAGAAGTTCATGAATGGCTCACCAACATTCGGCATCAATTAGAAGCAGCTGAGCTTCCACAGGAACGTTGGATGACTGCCGTCAGAATGCAATTGACGGACAATGCTCATCACTGGTGGATATCCGAGGAGACCAGGCTCGGACCAGACCGGGTCACTTGGGAAGAGTTCTCCAGACTCTTCCAGGAGATGTACATTCCGGCTATCGCTCGATCAGAACTGAGGGACAAGTTCAATCGCCTCACTCAGGATACTATGACGGTGGAAGAGTACAACACCGAGTTCATTCGTCTGAGTCATTTTGCCCCTACCTTGATCCCAACAGAAGAAGAAAAGGCTGAGAAGTTCTTTGATGGGCTAAAGTTTGAGTTACAAAGAATGATCGGGTCCGTCGCACCTACTTCGTACACGGACGTCCTTGCTGCAGCTCGACGTATGGAGCGTGTCATCAGACGAGAATCCAACTTGAAGAGGCCTTCCACATCAGTACCAGCCAGAGCAAACAATGGAGAAGCTGCCAAGAAACCTCATCTGCATCAAGCACCACAGGGATCTGCATCCAAAACCCTGACTCTTCCTACTTGTTACTACTGCGGCAAGATAGGTCATGTTGAGAAGGAGTGTAGACGTAAACACGGACTGTGCTTAGGTTGCGGATCCAGACAGCATGCAGTGAGGGACTGCCCTGAGCGTAGAGAAGCACCAAAGGCAAACCAACAAGCTCTACCAGCACCAGGAGGACATCAACCAAGGCCACCCTTGGCACTTCCAGCAGCACCCTACCAGCAAGCCCAGCAACAGCATAGAGCACCACCTCAAGGACGCGGATAAGTTTTCGCGATGACTGTGGGAGACGCGCAGAACCATGGAGTAGCTAATGCGAGTAAGTCTTTATAGTTTTTCCGTTCCTAGTATTGCTATAGTTCGTGCCTGCTGGTTCGTGACCCCAGATTTCACCTGATAACTTTAACTTGCTAATAATTGATAACCTAGTGTTGAACTTGATAATAACCTAGAATTGTAAACCTAATATGTTTTAAAGATAACCTGGTTTTCTAAAACTGTAATTTTCTAGATTTCCCACATTTGGGAAATTGTATAACTTTTAATACTTAGGAAAATAATTTTTCCTAGGTGTTACTCTCAAACCTTGATTCTCCTTGATTTTGTTGTGCTTCGAAACAATGGTTGCAACCGTGTCATCTCTGTTGACCGATTATTCTTTGATTGCGAGGACGCAATCCTCTTAAGGGGGGTAGATTGTAATCCCCTGATTTTCAAAATTTTTAAATTTGGATTTTCACAATTTTCTGGAATTTTTTGGAATTTTTCTCTAATTAAATTCAGGTGTTTTAATTATTAAAGGATTTTTAAATGATAATAAATGATATTAAAATATTATGAAAATAATATTTTATCGTGTAAAATGGAAAACTAGACATAGGGTAATTTTTCGAGAATTTATTGGACCCCAGAAGCATTTAAAAAGTCCTAAAAACTATTTTAAAATTAAACCGAATTGAACCCTAAATAAACCTGGTTTATTAATTAAATCAAACCAAACTGAACCAAACCGGACCGGGTTTATTTTATTAAACCAAATTCATATCGGGTCGGATCCGTGTCCAACCCAGACCCGACCCATTAACCCAAACCCGACCCGTGCCCTAGCCTAGCGGATCGGGTCGGATCCCTGCAACCCGACCCGACCCGGACCGAAACCCGCACCCGTTAGACTTCATCTTGTAATCCCCCTGATTTTCAAAAATTTTTAAATTTGGAATTTTTCCCAATTTTCTGGAATTTACTGTGAATTTTCTGTAATTAAATACAGGTGCTTGAATTATTAAAGGATTTTTTAAATGATATTAAATAATAGTAAAATATTATGAAAATAATATTTTATGGTGTAAAATGAAAATCTGGACATAGGGTATTTTTCCGGGAATTTATTGGACCCCGGATGAATTTTTAAAGCCTTAAAAACTATTGTTAAAATTAACTGATTAATTAAACCAAATTAATTATTAAACCAAACCAAACCCCGAGTTTGAACCGGACCGGACCGGACCGGCCGGTCTGACCAACCCGGACCGCTCAGGCTAGCGGGTCGGATCCGGGTCAGACCCGACCCGCCAGAATCCGCCCGACCCGCCTGCTACAGTACCCTTTCCCTGTAATCGACCCTGACGATTCGATCCGCCGCCGGCCGCCGCCCGCTCGCCTCCCTGCGTCGCCTCCGCTTCCGCAACGGCCGCCGCACCGCTCCGGGTCCTCTCCTCCTCACCGGCCGTCTTTCTCTCTCCCCGGACGCCTATAAAATCCCTGTTCTTCTCCCCCTGCCCTAGCTCCGCAGTCGACGCCGGCCACTCTCTCCTCGCCGGTCACCTCCCTCCGACCTTCCCCTCTTCCTTCTTCTCCCTCCGCCCAGCTTCCCCTCTTCCCGGCCACCTCCGGCTCCAGCGCTGACGGCGTCCCCAGCAGCCCCGGCATCCCTCTCCTTCTCCTTCCTCCTCTCCCAACACCCGCAGCCGCCTGTCCAGCCCGATGCCCAGCATACCCCGGCCGCCCGCATCACCTGGCTCGCCGCAGCAGCTCCGGAGTGCCCTGCCGCCTCCGGCCGTCCAAGATCCGACCGCAGCGCCGCCCTCTTCCAGTGAGCTTCGCCCAGCTAGCCGCCCCGAGTCCGGCGTGTCGGACACAACAGAAACCCTAACCCTAGAACCAAACAGGACACAGTGTATCGTGTCGGACACGAGATGGACACAAGATTTTCGGGTTTTTCGAGCCTGTTCAGGTACTCGTATCTCGCGCCTCGTAGCTCTGATTTTGATTCCGTAAATTGTATCGCGAAGCCTGTATGACCCTCTCGGTGCCCGGACAAACCGCTCGGGGCATCGCGTCCTGTGGTGATCGCACACCGCGATCCAAAAACAGGAAAAAAACCAGACCCTGATTCACCCCGAAACCGAGTACGCCCCGCCAAACGGGATGACTTGGTCGCGTGCGGTCTTCACAGATACGTGCGCGTCGTTGATACGGACGTGCGGGATTTCGCAGAAGCTGATTCGGATGTGCGTGCACACCGGAATCAGTGCGTATCCGCGGACACCGCCCCGTATCCGACCATTCTGATTCTCGCTGTAACTTAGTGTACACACGTCGGATCGAGACGAAACTTGCGCCATCGGACTCGTAGCAATACACTGGTCCTGTGAGCCAAGTTTGGTTCGATTCTGAGAACGTTGACAAAATCACGTGTCGTGGGCCCCACAGGCTCCACCCGACGGGCGATTTTGAGAACGGCTCATCGGAATCCAATTCTGGAAGTTCCGTTGGGTTCATAACATCGTTCCTGACCTGTTGACACTAAGTTGGACTGAATCGGAGACCTTTGACCCTGGCGCATTTTTCGGTGCAAAGCGGCCCACATCTGGACCCTGCCTTGACCCGAAATTGACGTTTTTGCCCTTGTCTCCAAATTGGACTCAAGGACAGGCGTTTCTAACTGATTGATATCTTCTGGACCTGATAGTAATGTCTATTTCAGCAACTGGAGTACTGCCTGCAATCTCCGCTGAAGTCAGAGCTACAATTGGAGACAAAACCCAGGCAAGTATACCTTGCCAAATCCTGCAGCTTTGATACTTATCTCCTGGATTTATTTTCATTGTCTTGCAAAATAGTTGTAAAATATTTGCATGTTTCTCTTTGCAATTGTTACTTTCTTATAATTCTTGAAGCTTGTTGATTTATTCCTGCTGCTCTAGTTTTAATTCCTCGTTTTGCGTGCATGTACATTAATTGCTCACTACTTGTTCCATAGACATATTGTGATGGTTTATATGTACTCTACATTCCTGGAGTTGACTTGAATGATTCTTAGTTCCTTGTTGATGGTTATTGGACATTGACTACACTTGAGCAATCTCGATTGTGAGTACCCATTGTACTGCAATAGAGAATTGTTCGTTTGACTATCTCCTTCGTGAGCTCCCGTTGAGCTGTGAAAGAGCCATACTATAGACTGTGAGTCCCCGTTGGACTGCTTTCTATAGGATCGTGATCTCCCATTGAGATGCGGTTACCCTGATTGCTTGTAGTCAAGTTTGATAACATCACTGGCATGCCACTGTCTTAGATATAGTGATTTCTTGTGTCTTATTTACTTGTGTTTACTTTCTTCTCTATCCTGCATGTCATTTATTTTGGCTCGTATTCTTTTGTATCTTGCTATGTCCCCTGAGGACCTGGTTTTGTTCTCCAGATTTAGCAGACGAGGAGTACCGCAGCTTATGAACCAGCACTAGACGAGAGTTTAATTGCAGTTGATGGCCCTACTTCTTAGTTACTGTATAGCATGTTTTAGTATCTCTTTCTTGTCTTTATTTTTTTGTTTGACGGTAGTGGATTTGTCTCCACCCGACTTAGTATTACTTCTTGCTGAATATTCGTCTGTAACTTTACTTTCAGCATTTAATTCTGTTTTGTTTTAGTTCATGCTGTTCTGTGGATGAGATAGTAAACCCTGCCTAATATATACAGCTTAAGTACACTCCGAAGGATCCATTAAATTGGGTTTGTCCATCGGTGTGTGCTGCTGGCCATTGCCACGTGTCCAGTCCCTCGTTAATTTGGGACTGGGGCGTGACACATCTTCCCCAAACCGCCTCCGCCCGACTTCTCGCCTCCCGCCGCCAGAAACGGCCGCCGCCGCCACTCTCCGTCTTCCCCGACCCCTCCGCTCCGGCTCCCCCTTACCGGACAACCCTCCGCCTCCCTCCACCTCTCTATAAAACCCTCACCCGAGCCCATTCTCCCCTCCTCCACCTCCGGCTTTCCCTTCGACCTCCGCCGGATCTCCCAGCGCAACCACCCTCTCCTGGCCCAGCCACTGCCCTCGCAGCCGCCTACTCCACCTGAACCCGGCCCTGCATCTGCTGCCCTCGCCTCCAGCGCCTCCCCGAGCACCGGCCGTCCTCGAGTCTCCGACGCCGAGACCCGCAGCGGCCCACCTCCCACCAGCGCCACCCTCCTGCGTCGGCAACCCAGCTCCGGCCAAGCGCGGCCCCTCCGGCAAGTTCCAGAACCTAAACCCTAGTTTCTGTGACGTGTCGGACACAGTGTCCAGGACACAGGACACAACTCGAGACACGAGGACACGAAGAATTCGGTTTTCTGGAAACCCAGTTCAGGTACTCGTAACTTTCTTCTCGTAGCTCTGATTTTGATTCCGTAAATTGCATCGCGTAGCCTGTATGACCCCCTCGGTGCCCGTGCAAACCGCTCGGGGCATCGCGTCCTGTGGTGATCGCGAACCGCGATCCAAAAACAGGAAAACCAACGCCCTATTTTCACCCCGGAACTGAGTGTGCCCCGCCAAACGGGACAACTTGGTCGCACGCGGTCTTCACCGATACGTGCGCGTCGTTGATACGGACGTGCGGGATTTCGCAGAAGCTGATCCGGATGTGCGTGCACACCGGAATCAGTACGTATCCGCGGACAACGTCCCGTATCCGACCATTCTGTTTCTCGCTGTAACTTAGTGTACACACGTCGGATCGAGACGAAACTTACGCCATCGGACTCGTAGCAATATGCTGGTCCTGTGAGCCAAGTTTGGTTCGATTCTGAGAACGTTGATAAAATCGCGTGTCGTGGGCCCCACAGGCTCCACCCGACGGGCGATTTTGAGAACGGCTCATCGAAATCCAATTTTGGAAGTTCCGTTGGGTTCGTATCATCGTTCCTGACCTGTTGACATTAAGTTGGACTGTTTTTGAGACCTTTGACCCTGACGGATTTTTCGGTACAAAGCGGCCCACATCTGGACCCCGCCTTGACCCGAAATGTCATTTTTGCCCTTGTCTCCAAATTGGACTCAAGGACAGGCGTTCCTAGCTGATTAATATTTTCTGGATCTGTTGATGATGTCTATTTCAGCAACCGGAGTACTGCCTGGAAATCCAGCTGAAGCCCGAGCTACAATTGAAGCAGGAAACCCAGGCAAGTGTACCTTGCCATAAATTGCAGCTTATTGATTTATTTTGTTCTCTTGCTTTAATTTCTGTGACTGTTGTACTTGCTCAACCCTAGGGCCGTGTGACTTGCTTAGCGTCCGATCATAGTCGGGTGCCAACACCGTACGCGGGGTTGTGCAATGTCAATTAGAGATGGATATCGAGACATTTATATTTCTTGTACTTGCCCTATCAAGTACGTTATACCCAGGACACTTGACACAGATCATGAGACAGAATCCTCCTTAATATTCAAGGTGATTCTGTATAGGATACAGGTTTATGACTTATACAATTTACAAGCTTAGCTTTTATCCTGACTGATTGCATTAGTTTAATCTTGCGTAACATGAACATTGAGAACTGTGACGTGAGATTTTATTGGGTGGGGAGAGAATTACCATACAAAAGGCTGAATATATATATATATATAATAACTTAATGGAAGTGCCTTAGACTCTGACACAGAGCTTTGGTACCGTACTGGCCCTTCGAGAGAACACTGCTATGGTTTCTTGACACTGATCCTGTAGTAGTCTCAGCCTGAGTATGACTAATAACTCTCACTTGTATTAACACTTAGCTGGTTTAATTATCTTACCCTGTTGTTTCCTTTATTTGCTGCACTGTATTATATTATGGCTTGTCTTTATCTGTACCTTGCTATGTCCCCTGAGGACCTGGAATGGATTATGTCCCCAGATTTAGCAGACGAGATCTACCCTGAGGTGTACGGAACAGGGGCCCTACTTGGAGCAGTACCGGAACCTGAGGACGAGGTGATTGCTGAGGACTTCTCCTGAACAACTGCTTCGTCATGCTCAGTTTTACTTGGCCAATAAACTCTTTATTTTCCTGTTTAGTTGAACTTGTGTAAACAGACTTATTATCGGGTTGTTTCCCGATTTTTAAATACTTGTAACTGGATGTTGTTGTTTATTTCTTTTGCTGTTGTTGCTATCCTTATTCTGTGGATGAGATTAGTAAACCCTGACTATTGTAATACAGCTTAAGTATGCCCCGATGAATCCATTAAGTTGGGTGTGTCCATCGGTGCGTGCTGCTGGCCATTGCCACGTGTCCAGTCCCTCGGTATTTTGGGACTGGGGCGTGACAAAAATCATAATGAATAGAACAACGTTCAATAATATGATTACGTATATTTTTAAAACTAATATTCGGATAAGTTAAAAAAATTATACTTTCTCCTCCTTCGTAATTTAACCCATTTACTTTACCGTAGTGCGAGCATACAATTCTTATGCTACGATCCATGACATATGAGAACTTTTGCTACAAGAAACTCAGATGAACTTTAGCTGCAGGCAGTACTTTGGCTGAAGCTTTGCTAGAGGCAGTGAGACAAAGAGAGTGTTGGAAACTTTGCTAGAGGAAAGAAAGGGAACAGAGTGAGAGTGTTGGATGATTTGGTTGAGATAGGAAATATATAGAGTGAGAGTGTTGAATGTATTAGCCGTTGTGCAACGGCTATAATCCTCCCCCAACCCTCAACGGCTAAAATTTCTCCCCGCCCCCATCCCGAGAAGCCAACCGCCAAAAATTAATTTTCTACCCTCACCCGCCAAGTAAGTTGGCGGGCTCTGCCTCCAACACACCCTCCCGCGCCAACTCAGTTGGCGGGCTCTACCTATCTCGCCAAATCAGTTGGCGAGCACTTTGATCCCCCAACAATCCGCCAACTCAGTTGGCGAGTTCTTCTCCCATCTGTCATTTGTCAAAACTTCTCCCCTTTCTCGCAATTATTCGAAAATTTATTACTTTATTTGAAAAAACCCGTTTAAAGTATCGGATGTGTACGGATCCTTCCACGTTCATAGAGGAGAAAAAAGCTAAGAGATAAATAAAATATTTTTAAGGAAATATATCGTTACAAGTATATATTGAGATCTAACATTTTAAAAAAATAAATTTCGTTTCAGTTGAGAATATATTTCAGATCTCAAAAGAGACTGAAAAAGAGATACCAGAATCTAACAACAATAAGAAATACAAAAAAAATTTCACAGAAAATTAAATTTTAACTAAATTAGTATTAGAGAACAAAGTTTTCAAAAATTATAAAGAGAGAACAAATACGCATTTGTTACCTCTGCGTAAAAAAATTTAATTAAAGAAACGAGAACGCATATAACAAATGCGTTTCTAAAAAAATTTATTTTCCGGAAGTAGCAATACCTAATACATGTGTTTTCATTTTTTTATAAAATAAAAAAAAAGAAAATGTGAACATGCAAGTAGTACATGCGGCAATTTTTTTAAAATTCTAAACGCATGTACTTACATGCGGTCTCATATAATATTTTTTATTATTTAATTTAAAGATATATATATATATATATATATATATATATATATATATATATATATATATATATATATATATATATATATATTTATTTATTTATTATCATCCAAATTATCTATTTGTTATCTATATAAATAATCTATTATTTGTAAATAAATCAAACAAATAATTATATATACTAGTTAACTACACATGCATTGCACGTAAAAAAAATAATATAAAATACTATATAAAAAATAAAATTATTTTAAAATATATAAAATATAATTTGAGTATATTTTATTTGGAATTTGTTATAAATATATTTTTATAATTTTAAATATGTGAGTTAGATAATATTTTAAAAATATAACTATGCTGAAGAAAACGAGAAAGTTAGTTTTTTGTTACGTTAATAAAAGGTGAAGTATTTTATTTACAAACGGCTTAAATGACTCACTTTTGAGTCCTTTTGAAATTACTAGTAAATTAATGTCTGTTTTTAGTTTCAACCGAATCGAAATAGCCAAAATTGAATAAATCAAATTTCTACAAATTTTAAAACGAAATTAACTATAACCAAAACTGTAACTAAATCGATAATCGATTCAGTTGGACTATTTTTATCGTTTAATTGGTCGACAAAAAGTTAAAATTGTGGTTAAATTATACTAAAAATATAATTTTTATACATATAATTGTTGTATTTCAAATTTGGATCAAAAGTTGTATTAATTGTTAAATTATCAAAATTAATCTTTAAAATACATATGTACAATTTTTGTTGTTATAATATATACATTTTTAATCACAAAATATTCATAAAGTTGTGATTATTTACACTATTGTATAAATCTTTTAGATTTTGGACCGAAATTAATTTTTTTTAGTATTTTTAAAACAGAAATTGAATTAAATTTATTTCAAATCGACTCGACTCTGTTCTTGAGGGGGGAGGTCGGTTTGGTTAGGCAATGAAGTGGCTACTGTGCAGAACTCTCCATTACTTCCGGTGTTTGGTTAGACTCTCTTCATTACTTACGGTGTCCCCGAACTGCAAGGCCGCCGACGTACACGTCAGAGCCGTGCCCTCTCCAGATCCGGACTGTGCTGCGTCGGAGCATACGCGACTCGAAGGAGATGTCAAATCTGCGGGCTGCCAGATCTGAAGACGAAAGCGGAATGTCAATTCAGGGACATGGACCTCAGGGTCTGACCGAGAGAAGAGAAGAGAAGTATGGGAGAGTCTGTTGTGATAATTTTTTTTTTCGGGGGGGGGGGGGGGGGGGGGGGATGGACTAGGGTGGAGAATTTAGGAATGTGGATGTGCTTGGTTGGAATTTTTTTATATTTACTTGATAATAATACTTAAAGTTTTAATTCATAAAGATAATAATAATAGTTGGATATAACCTCATCCTATTCGAAAGTGGAAAAATACATCACTTTTCAACTACCACTTCAACAATTATCAAAACGAAAAATTACAAAAAAATATATTTTTTAACTCACTTCCAATAATTATTCAAACAACAAAACCCATAAAATTTGTGTGTACATAACATGCATTTACAATACATACATAAACTCGTCACTTTCAAATTTTTACTTCGTTTCGTGAACCAAAGAACCGGCTGGTCCAAAATCGCATAATGCGCTCGGACCACCGAACGAACACGTTGACGATTTATGTTAGTGTTATGAGGTAATTAATGTGATTTTACATCAAGATATGTACAGAATCTTTTTTTTCCCAAAACGTTTCCCACCACCGACTACACCCACAAAAGGTTAGAAAAACCCTTTTTTATTCCTAAACAGAACACACAAACACACACTCGAACCAATTGTACAGAGATGAAACCCACGTTCCGATCACCGCCGCCAACCCAGGCGGAGGATCCGATCTCACCACCCGTGAGTAACCTACCGGTGGCCGTATCCCCGGTACAATCACCGCACGGGACCGACTCTCCCGATGTAAACGGAAGTCATGCGGAGGGGACGGGATCCCCGCTCCGCTCACCGCCTCCTCAAGAGACGACGACGGAGCCTGCGGAGCACCGGAACGCGCCGCCGGAGAATCGCCGGAAGGATAATTCGTCGTCTTTCTGGTCAGTGCTCCGAGAGGAGGAGGAGCAGGAGGAGCCGACCGGAGTCCGGTCACCTCCTTGCGAAACGGGGAGGGTTGTGGAGCCGCTGCCCCTCCGGTCGGTTATTCTGGCCGCGGAGCGGTGGACAGCGCCACCGCCTCCGTATTCGCCTCCACCTCCGCCGGCGCATCACCAGAAGGAGAGCTCGCTGAGTTCGACTTCGTCCTTCAAGTCGTTGTCGCTCCGGGAGGCGATGGAACACCCGCCGGCGTCTCCGCCGGTCGAAGATGCGCTCACGTTGACGGTGATGCCTATACTGAGCCCTCCAGGGAATGGGAAGGAGGGGGAGAGGCCGTCGGCGGCGAGAGGGACGAGGCCGTCGGCGGCGGTGAAGGGGAAGGGGAAGGCTGGGGGAAGGGGACTCAGGGCGGTGAGGGAGGGGAGGGAGGTGGCTAGAGCTGCGGGGTGGCTGAGGGTTTCGGCGGCAGTGCTGAGCCTAGTGTTGGTTTCGGTTATGGCGGCTGATAGGACTTCGGGATGGGCTGGGGATTCGTTCGAACGCTACCGAGAGTTCCGGTGAGGAGACCTCTTTGCCTTTTCCATTTATTGGCTGCTCATTGTTAGGTTTTATGATTATGCCAATAGGAAGCATGGACACTCCATAAATGTGGGCCATGTCATGTGCACCAAAATAGGTGTTGTGTCGATGTAGCCGTGTCCGTACGGCGTCGTGCAACATAGTCTTTTTGTTGCCTCAAAGACTAGGAACCATGGACACTCAAAAAACAAGTGCCATGTCCGTGTCTTCTCATGTTAGACACCCCACTCCAAAATACACTAAGACGCACCAAACTCAGTCCGTGTTTATGTCCCCATGTTTGAATAGTCAATAGTCTCGCATCATATTTTTGTTTGCACCATAATCTCGAAATCACAATATTAACCTTTTTGCCCTCGCCTCCTCACCTAGGCTTATGGGTGATGGAATGAAGGAGAGTACAAGAGAGACGAGGGGAAGATGGTCCACAAAATGCAAAAGGACCGTAGTTCATGACACAACCTATATCAATATAACAAAGCCTTGATCACAAGTTATATAATTCTAATAGTAGTATAAAATACAGTACAATCTGCTGGATGCATCGATTAGTATATAATTTTTTTTCTTAATTGCTTGGAATTGTTAGTGATGCATAATATATTTATAGATCTTTTTATTAAATTATTAAAAATGTTCTTAGGAGCGTCAAAGTTTTGTATCTGAAACACCTAAAACCTTGTTACACCATATGGGCACGGATAACATTTTTCTGTCTCCTTGCAACATAACCTAAAACAGAACCTAACTTGCCTATCCATGCATACTATTCTATTTTAAAATTACATAGATAAATTCCATGTTTAATAGTCTTCTCAAAGTTTTAAATAGAGACTACATGGTTTCATGGCACAATGAAGCCTTCCCAATGACTGCTCGTATTAGGGGTTTATATGCAGAATTCCATGTGATGTTCTTGTTGCATTACGGCATGGCCGTATCATGCTCATAGCTTCCTTGGTTAAGGATTTCGGAATCAATTTAGGATTAACGTCAGACTGTCATATAGATTTGTCAATTCTTTATGGTTTTCCTCTACTCCATACCTGACCGTATTCTTTTGAGAGAAGGCTTGGATTTATAATTTCCATGTGAACTAGTGTTTTAACTTGTGGATAAGAAGAAGGATGATATAAGTTTCTATCTTTAAAAGAAGGTATAACGGAGTTATGAGCCAGAGAGGAAGAAACTAATATAGAAGTTGATTTCTTGACATGTGATGTTAATCGGATGGAGCAGTGTGCTCGCGCTCAAGTGTTCTGTTGTAAGACAAAATTTCTCAAATTCTTTTATCTTCACAATTTTGTTAACTATTGCTATGCTTCGATCTACATAAGAGAGCGGGAGCATCATGGCACTGGGACGCTATGATTCTCGATCGCTCAAGAAAAAGTGCCGTGTTTTGATCAAATTTTCTTTGTGAATGCAGGTATTGCTTCTCCATCAATGTCATTGTGTTCGTTTACTCTTCATTCCAGGTGTATATGCTTGTCCACTACATGTGCAGGAAGCAACATATCATGAGCCGTTGGATAAGCTGCTACTTTGACTTCACTATGGATCAGGCAAGTCAACTTATTATTATTCTTTTCCCTTTTGCTTCCCGGCTAGTGTTCCGATAATGATCTCAGAATCAGTGGCAGAGGATTGATAAAGCAAAATTTTCTCTGAAAAAACTCTGCTGAAATGAGCTTAACATAGCTGCTTTTGTACAGCACCCTATCATAAATGACTGTCATCCAGATCACCTGGGTATTAAGAATTAGTTTAGATAACTAGAGCATGACTGATTCCATGAAGCTTTGTCTTTGGTTTATTCTGTATCGAGAGCTAATTACTGTATAACAGACACACACAAAAAGTATGTACAAGAAATATGCTATAATACAGCAAACATATATTCTTGTATTTGCATCTACACTACATCGGAAAACAGAATCTTCATCTGGAAATTTAATGTGTATGCATTAATCCTGATTGCTAGCTAGCTAAATTGTTCCTGAAGTAAGCTAGGTGGAATATTCTATCAAAACATATACATTAGTTTTTACTAAAAACATGCATTGTTGTGTGTCAAAAAGACGCACGCAATTACAGTAAGTAGGCATTTAGGTTGAGCTCTGAACTGAATATTGTAACCTTATTACTATATCCTTTCACCATGTATATATAACAAGAATATTATCATTAAGGGCATAGATACAATAACATAGACTTAGGTAGTGTTGTACCACAACTTACACTTGGTACAAATGTAATTGAACACATTATATATTGAGATGGAACACTTGGTATCAGACTGCACTGTTTACAATGGAAAACTCTATTTGGTCCGTCTGTGGGCGTGACTGCGGGTGGCCCGCGCCCACGTGGCGGGCCTCTATTGGCTGCATCCCAAAAAATCCGGCCCCACCAGCCTCCCCAGCATGCTTCTGGCCCCACCCCCCCTACACGCTCCAATGGAAGCCCGCCACGCAGGCGCGGGCCACCCGCGGTCACGCCCACGGGCGGGCCAAATAGTGCTGTCGGTTTACAATTGTGCACATTTTAATGTTGGAATTATACTAATAATATACAGCTTATTTGTTTCTTGATGGCTGAACGGTGGCCTCTATTGGCTGCATCCCAAATGATATTTCTTGTTACTTGCACCACTTGGTAGTTTCCTAATTCTAAGGTTGTCATGAAGGTTGAATGGTGTACGCTTTACCGAACTCAAGTGACCTTAGTGGTGAATGAGGAGAGGTATAAGTCTGAGGGGCTGCTAGGTGACCGGCGGTCTCAGGATCGAGCCACGGTCCCGATGATGCATATATATATATAAGAATGGTGGACTCTTTAGATGCTTTAGATGTAAAAATGCGAGTAACAATTTAGGTAGCCAACTATGTTTTTGATAGATCAAGTATTTCACCATTTGAAGTTCAATTGCCAATGAAACGTGACAATGTTGCTGATTACTGTTGGTCTTTCTCTCCCTTACTGCAGATACTAGCTTACCTTCTTATGTCGGCATCATCAGCAGCAGCCTCTCGGAATCTTGATTGGATTTTAAGCTTTGGGAGCGATGGCTTCACAAAAATGATCAATGGTTCCATAGCAGTGTCATTCCTGGCATTCTTTGCTCTTGCTTTGAGCTCTCTAATTTCAGCCTACAAGCTCTTTAGCCGGAACAATTAAGAATCCCTTTTTATTTCTGAGTCTCCAGGGACAGAACGGAGATGGACCTTAACAAAGCTAAATGGAAGAAAATGATTCAAATAACAGACCCTAAAAGTTGGGATAAAGGCCATGTTGTTGTTGTCTTCTTCAGAGCACTTGCGTTGTACATTTTGTATACAAATTCTACACGTGTGAAAAATTTTCAATTTAACCTTGATTTTGGTTCTCTTAGGATTTTTAATTTGTTTGGACTAATGAAAAGAGGTTTGGGATCATAATTGGTGTTAGCTACATGTTAACACAAACAAAAACACTAAAATCTGACGATATTTTGCTAACCATGTGATGTGGTAGCCTGTGTTTAATGGTGATATATACAGTATGCAGTTTTTTCTGTATGAATGCAAGCATAAAAGGGATTTAGCTATGCTTGCTACGTAACGCGCTTCCACCAGTGAGAGTATAAATTTTGGAAGATTTCTTTGAATGAGAGCAGAAGAAAGTGGAAGGTAAGGTGGGAGCAAAAGCTTGCCAGCTTATTGTTTGGAAAGTTGCACTTTGTGCTTTTGTAAGAAGCATTGCTTTATTCTTTCCTTCCATTCTGAGTGGACTCCAGTTGTCTCCCGAGTCATGGCCACAGTCCACAGGAATCTTAATCATCAGCATAAGCATAAGTGAATAATTGAAAACATGCTACTATCTCAAAGCTTAGCCCAAGAACTTTACACTTCCATTGATTGTCTCAAGTATTTGAAGTGTATGAACACAATTTTAGTATTTTATACAAAGTTGGACATAGACATCCTTATAATTGGGCAATGAAAACTTGCAAGGACCAAGGTCAGGACCGTTACAAAGTGCTGACAGTAACTACAGAAATAAGAAACCACAAATGTAAAAGCATATAATAATTTTACAGGAAAAAAATTAAAATTATAATGCAACATTTTACTACTAAATGATTATGATGCTTTATAAGATATAATTAGGTTCCACAACCCTCAGAAATACAAGCAGGGTGGGCCTAGAGATCAGACTTGCATAAAATATTTGAAACCAATGCAGCAGTTGAAACTAATGTTTTACTATCAATCAACAGTAACATGGTTTCCCAAATAGTTATGTGGGTTGACCAAGACAATTGCTCACATTTGAAGGGCTATTTACACTAACCTACTACGAGTTTTAGGTTTATTAAACGGACTTCTTTTATTTTAAAAATAATTACACGGACCTCCCTTCTGCTTTTATGTTGTAAGGATGATCATTGAAATAATCATTTACATAAAACATAGAAGATGTCCGTATATATTGTAGTTTACTAAACCCCACATTTGAATAAGTATCCCAAGTGATGACATCCTACAAAACAATGTTAACCACCATTGCTAATATATTCTAGTTTATAATAGATGCTACAATTATCTTTAAAAATAAATAAACAGAAAATTTACTTTAGCGAAATAAATTTATATTAAATTCATGCAAACGAAACAAGTTTGTAAAATTTTGAAAAAAAAGACAGAGTCCGCCAACAGTGTTGGCGGAAAACACAACTGATGTACACGTAGACAGGAAAAAAAATAAAAAAAATTTAAGTGGGGCCCACAAGCCAATTTTCGCCAACACTGTTGGCTGAAATTTGGGGGGGGGGGGACAATTTCAGCCAACACAGTTGGCGAAAATTGGCTTGTGGGGGCCCACGGGTTCATTTGATTGGTTCGGTTTGGTTTGTTTGGTTAGTTGGTTTGTTTGGTTGGTTGGTTTGTTTTAGTTAGTTATATTTTTGTTTTATTTATTTAGTTTTGTTTTGTAATTAGATTTAAGAAAATTTATTTTAACGAAATAAAATTAAAATAAATTAATTGTAAAGAAAAATTTAAAAATATTTTTTTCGGAAATTTGTTTCCAGAGCATCATCAAAATTTGTATAAATTCCATCTAAAGCATAAAAGTTTAAAAATTACGAAAAAACATCAATTGGGCGTTCATATTTTTAAATATTATATATATTTTTATCGTTAATTTTCTCGTCGTTAACAGACGTTAAAAAAATAATAATAATAAAAATCTGTCGTAAGAATATTACGTCTGCCGTCGAGCAGACTTCGAGCGGCCATAACTACTTGTTTTGAAATTATTTTTCGTTAAACAATAAGTCGATTTGTATGTTTTCGACGAGAGTAACACAAATCGTGTAGAAAAAAAAATTATCCGATGTTACAGGCAAAAATATAAAATTTAAAACTTTAAAGTATCATAACTTTCGACTGAGAGATCGAAGCAAGCTCCAGTTTGTGCCAAAATGACCGTATCGAAAAGTACTATGGGATAAACGGTTTCACTGTTTTACGGACTTCAAAAATTTTCATAATCGCAAAAAAAGATGTTTTGACCTCCAAATTTTACTTTCGGTAAATTTTTTTTCGAATATTTAAAATTTACTGTAGCGTAATGAAT
This sequence comes from Iris macrosiphon, assembly GCA_036927795.1. NCBI lineage: Eukaryota > Viridiplantae > Streptophyta > Magnoliopsida > Asparagales > Iridaceae > Iris > Iris macrosiphon. The sequence goes on along the minus strand of JAYESA010000015.1, from coordinate 1,610,875 downwards.
TTATATTGGGTGTGGAGCCCACGGATTTAAAACGATGTTTTGACCTCCAAAAAAATTAGGAAAAAATTTAAATCCGTGAGGCAAAAATAGTGGACATAAAATATGTGCGAAAAAAATATTTCTAAATTTTTCTTTACAATTAATTTATTTTTATTTTATTTCGTTAAAATAGATTTTCTTAAATTAAATTCCAAAACTAAACTAAAAAAAATAAAAAACAAAACATAACTAATTAAAACAAACTAATAAAATAAACCAAACAAACCAAACCAAACCAACCAAACAAAACCCAACCACCCAAACCAACCTGCGGGTCCCACAAGGCAAAATTCCACCAACACTGTTGGCTGAATTTGTGCAAGCACAAACAATCGCAGGAAGGTCTACTAAAGACAAACACAAGTTCCAATATATGGCACAACAGTCGAGACCATTCTGCAGTCGAGAAACACAATTCTCGAGAATGGTCAGAAGTCTTTGCTTAGTCATTAAGTAATACGTAAGGCTACAAAGTGTGTCGTCTCTGGAGAATGCCACAGTGCGCCTAGTACCAAAGTGCGCCATTCTCCATAAGGGACAAAAGTGCGCCGGTAAGGAAAGTTCACCAAGGTGCGCCAACTCTGCTATAACTGCAAAGTGCGCCTACTCTGCTTTTAATCAATGGCGTACATTCTTGACGACTTGCAAATCTATTCAAAAGTGCGCCAAGTGGGATTGACGTACTTTTGAAGGAATTGTCTTAGTACAAAACGTACGTAGGAGTAGAGACGTGCGCCCAGACGTGCGCCCAGAGTACTTAACATATCTTGGCGCATTTTCTAAGGAATTTGTGAAACACACACAAGTGCGCTAACTGGAACTTCGCTTATGTGACAAGAGTTCCCTGCTTACTTTTTGTATATATTCTCAGGCCAACTTTGCATTCTCTGACTTGCTGTTCTCGGACTCCATGAGCAATAATACAAGAAAATCAAAATTATCATGAAAACATGTTCTAAGTATTAAGCAAATGAAACCTATCAAGTAATTAAACAAGTTATACTAAGAATCAAAACAAGATCCATGGTTGTTCCTTCGGTTGGTAAGATGTACTTGCCTACGGTCAAGTTCTAGTTTAATACCAACACTACCAATGTCACCCACGGCCAAGGCCAAGCTCGGCTGCTACTATCTGCTGGGGAAGAAACGAAGAAGGAAAAAGAAATGAAAGGAAAAGAAAAGTGAAGGAAAGAGAATGTGATTGCTTATTTAGCCAAGTGATTGATTGTAGGCCATTGGATCACAATCTATGCCTCTCACCCGGGTTCATCACAGCTACCCTCCAAGAAAATCAAGGGACCAACGGTCCAAAGTATACAACTAAGAAAAATTTACAAAAATAACATAAACAATGCATGAATGGCATGAAACAAGATGTAAGAAATTAAACAATAAGCAAGCTATACATGTATAATACGCGTATGTCGGGTACGTATACTAGAAGAGTGAGACGAATCTTACATTTATAAATTATTATTTTATTTGGATTTGGAAACAATGAATTTTGATTATTATTATTATTAATAATTTGAAGCAAAATCCAAATCCGGTTTACCAAACAATGGATTTAGATTTGAAAAATCCAATATTTTGATTTGAATCTTGGATTTTCAATTCCAATTCCAAATCCAAATCCAAATCCAAATCCAAATTCGATTTACCAAACAAGTCTAGTAGGCAACAGATAAATGATTGACAACGGTGGTGTTCCCATTAGTTTTTCTATTTTCTTTTCTTTTCTTTGTGGGGGGGGGGGGGGGGGGGTTGTTGAGATTGATTTTAATTGAGATTAGGGTTTATTTTGTTTCATCTGTAAGTAGGATTTTGGATTTGTCAGGGGTTAGGATTGTAAGGATTATAAGAAATAGATTTATGTTACAGTATATTTCCTATATTAAATTGAAAATTATTTGACAAATATTGTAATTGTAAACTGTATATGATTTCCTTTAGTTTGTTATTTCTTATGTATATAGTACTAAAGATCTGCATTTGCCATATAATCTAGCTCGGGTTCAAACCCACCAACAAAGATGGACCCAGAGATATTATTGAGAGGTTTTTTTTATTATAACAAATTTACTTAATGCGAGCTTACAAAGTAGAAAATGAGTTGATTATAAAATAATTAACATGGGTGAACAAAATTTGAAAGACATAATCTCTTCTAACGTAAAATAAATAAATAACTTTTTGAAAGTAAATGACTACTAAACAACAAATATAAGGAAAGTGAATGTAAAATTTATTGTATGTGTTTGTGTTAACATAATTAATTTTACTACCCTAGCCCAATGCACACCAGAGTGACCTGAATTCAATCCATACCCAAATTCGAACCTGACTCCATCATGGTTGGCCCTATGATCCCGAGTCCCGACCTCAACTAACCCAAACCCGACCAAGAAGAAATAATCATTCTAATTTTTCTTGAAAAATAAAAATAAAAATAAAAATAAAAATAAAAACAATTTTATTTTGTTTATTTAGATAGGATGTTGTGATAATAAGAAAATGAAAAGGGACCCACATACATACATCTTCCTCTCCTTCGTTCCTTCCTCACCACTCCTAATAAAATAAAAAAAAGGATCAATCCAAATAAAAGAAAGAAAGCACTAGACCACCACCAATGGCGGCAGCTGCTGCTGCTGTTGCATCATATTCTTCTTCTTCTTCCTCTCTCTTCTTCTTCCACTCCTTCTCTCCCAAAAAGTACCACTTCTCACTTCCCAAACGACTCCCCTTCCTCAAATCCATCACATCCCCACTTCCTCTATCTCCCACTTCCACTTCCACTTCCTGTATAGTATCAGCATCAAAGAGTAATTGTGATAGTGATAGTAATTGTAATAATAGTATATTCGAGTCCGCTCTGGTTCTTGCTGCATCAGTAGCACTGTCGCTGACCCTGTTCGTGTCCGACGCGGGGCCGGCGTCGGCCTTCGTGGTGACATCTCCGAGGAAGCTGCAGACCGACGAGCTCGCCACGGTCAGGCTGTTCCAGGAGAACACCCCCTCCGTCGTCTACATCACCAACCTCGCCGTCCGGTTATTAATTTACTTTCTTCTTATAATAAAATTTTTATTTGTCAATTAATTAATAATCTTGTCAACGTGTTACATTGTAGGCAAGATGCATTCACGCTGGACGTGCTGGAGGTGCCGCAGGGCTCGGGCTCCGGCTTCGTGTGGGACAAGGACGGACACGTCGTTACCAATTATCATGTCATCCGCGGAGCATCCGATCTCAGGTTCCTTTTCTTTTCACATTTTGTTAGATGGTAATGTCAATTGTCAAACCAAAATGGCAAACATTGAAATCGGTTCGACTATGGAGCATAAGAAAGCCCTATAAAGAAAATGACATTTTTTTATGTGAGCAATGTGTAAAGATCCAAATAAGAATCATGTCCGACGTTATAAAACATTTCCTTGATCCCAATAGCATGAATTACGCACAGAGCCGCTTTTTGATCCTTAGCTCCCCTCAGTAATTTAGGGATGATTATGGTTAGAATCCTCCGGTTGTCCTTGTCCTTGCTTTAAAGATGATCCACCATTTGCCCGTACAATGAGAATATTACATACATCAACAACAAAGTTTTTATCCCAAATTTTTGGGGGCAGCTTTTTGAATCATTTTCTTCCATTCAGCTCTGTTGAGGGCCATTTCAACACTAATAAAAAGCTAGAGATAAAAGTTGAATATGGAGTAGAGAGAGAAATCGGAGAAAAAAAACTGGAGATGTATCATGAGAATATTATATATTGAATAATAAAAGCTAGAGACAAAAGTTAAACTTTCTTTGAAGATTTTTAGGTTATTTCTTGGAGATATATGCGATATGGAGATCGAAGAGATGGATTCTAAGAATGCCTCGAAGTGGCATTGATGTTCCTTCTTCTACATATTTACAATTAGGAAAGTATTCTGCCATGTTGAGATTATTTATAAAAAGTTGGCTGACAAGGATGCAGTTTCACTCACCAGCCCTTTTCCTCTTCTTTTTATTATTACTATATTGCTATGTAAATTAGCCATAACCTTGTACAGGGTCAAACTTTGCAAAAGGACAATTAAGTTTTATTATACTGATCGTTTGTTTGTTATAATATGTGGATTTGGCTTATTGCATTTAGCTTTTTTGAATGACTTGAATGTATTTTCGATCAATGTAACACTAGACTTGCTACTTATGTACAGGGTCACTCTAGCAGATCAATCAACATATGAAGCAAAAGTTGTTGGATTTGACCAAGATAAGGATGTTGCTGTCTTGCGGATAGATGCACCAAAAGATAAATTAAGACCTATACCAGTTGGAATCTCAGCTGACCTGCTAGTGGGGCAAAAAGTGTTTGCAATTGGAAATCCTGTGAGTGTTTTATCTTGATTGTACATTATTCTTTATTGCATGGTATTAATTTTGTGACACACTGCACTGAACTTACCCCCTCAATGCGCTAAATAAGAGAACTGTTTATTCGATTATGTCTGTTTACTCTGTATACCTGGCATCTTGAATGGTTTGTTGGGAGTTATTGTCTCAACTAATCTCTATAGATATAATAAAATTTATAAAATGAAGAGTATTGTAAGATCCATTGATACTAGCTGATGGTTGTGCCTTACTCAAAGTTACTTTACTGTTGACGTAAGCATGTTTACTATGCCAAACATATAACTTGAATCGCTTGGGGTTAATTAGTTATATGTCTCCCTGAGCCTTTTGCTCTAATATTTTTGGATCTTTTTATAGTTTGAAGGATATATAGCTCACAAACTTGTTGGAGATAAGAGAACTTGATTTTCCGAGAGGGAAAGATTTAAAAATTATTTGATTACATGACATTAGAATTGAAGTTGCCTTCCTTTATTTACCTTTGCTGACTGTAAAATGGTGAATATACTTGGATCTATTTGTATTAATTTTAAAATTTAAAATGAAAGCATAGGGTCAAGTAGAAATTGTTACAAAGAACCTCCCTAAGCTATGATTAATGTAGTCTTTTAGCTAATCTTGTTCTCACAAGCTTGCTGGAGTATGTCTTTTATTGTTCTTTGTTCATGTGTAATTCAAGCTTCCATCTATTAAACACCTCAAGCAGCAAGCCCAAGTGTTCCATAGACGGAAGTTCTCCGTTCAAGACATGAAAATAATCCGCAGATATATAATGCAAAAAAAGTCATCTGCATGTAGTGGAAGGGAGTGATGAATTCCAGTCTATTAAATTTGAAAGAATTCCATCACGAAGGTAGACAATGGGAGAGTTGGTCTCCTTGCCTCAGATCCTGTTACTTTTGAAAAAAGTAAAAGAAAAACTCTTGGAGAGCCATCGTATTGTTACAGCAGATAGAATTAAATCCATTCTTCATCCATGAGATAGACTTGGGGAAGATACCCCGGTACTCCATGATTTCCTATTAACCGAACTGAATGCTTTCTTTAAATCAACTTGTATTGCACATTTTGCTACCACAGTGCCACATGACGAATAGTTGAAGTCCCTAACCATCTCATGTGCTAGGAAGCTGTACTCGGATACATCCCCCTTATGCGGAAGCAGGCTGATTCTAGGAATTTTGTTCTTCACGTATATCCTTTGGTTGTAAGTCACCCTTCCATTTGGCTGTATAGGATGTAGCATTATTTTGGCCCAAGTCATTCAGAGTGGAAGGCCCTCTCTTTTTAGGTGCCAGAGTGATGAGGGTATTATTCATCTCCACAAACAAATTTCTTCAAGAAAAGAAATGAATAGCTACCATGCCATCTTCTTTGATAGTTCTCCAAAACAAGAAAAGGACTTGAGCCATCTCAACCGGGTGACCTGTTGATCATAGTTTATAGTACCGGGCGAAACCAATCCGATATTGCCGATTTTGATACCATTTGCCATGTCCCGATCCGATACCAACCGATACTGGCATTGAGGGTTTCTTTTCGAGTCAATTTGACAAAGAAAATTGAACGAAAAAGACCACAAGTCCAATCAACAAGGGTGTAAAAGCATAGTAAGGTTGTAAAAGCATGTAAAAGAGGAAAACTTATCTATCGTAGTTAAACCAATCGGCTGACTACTATTTCATTCAATTTCAAAACTTCTAAGAAACAACACATAAAATACTTAATATTATGCCTAAATGTATAAAAAATTTTTTTTTTGCTTTTTTATACAAAAAAATTCCGATCCTAAACCGCCGATACTGCTGATACCATGAATCTGAATACTAATAGGAAGGGTCTGATTCCGATACTGCGAACCTTGTTGTTATTAGATTGCTTGATGCTCCCTATGCATTAGTTTTCTCCTTCATCAATCCCTTTGCTATGAAAAGCTTTGAATAACCATCTTGGATGTAGAGGTTTCTAGCTAGGTGTGTCAGCTGATAATGATACATATTAGATCGGTTTTGATCCAACCTAATATGAAACAACATTGAAATGTCAGGATCGGAGAAAGTATGTAACAACTGGCCAAATTCCGTGAAATACCAGCCAATTTTGGGTCTGTCACACTCCGAAACATGCCAAAACTGAAACTTGACCAGTACAAGTCAAATTTTGGCTGGTACAGTACAGGTTGGAGAAGAAATAGGCTTTAGGGTTCCAATGACATGTTTAAGATATAAGGTTGTATAAGAGGAAGTGTTTTCTCAAAATAGAAAGTGCTATAAATGGCAAGAGCTTCTTACTTTCCAGAGATGATGAAATACCAGATCCAAGAACAATCTTAGATGAACTGCGAATGCATTTCTAGCTTGACTATTGTTTGCTTGCTTATTCTTATATTATGTTTGCATATCTTGCAACTGTTAAAAATGGTTTTCTTGCCATTGCATTTCTAGCTTGACTATTGTTTGCATACTTATTCTTATCTTATGTTTGATATGTTGCAACTGTTAAAAATGATTTTCTTCCTATTTTACCATGTGATCCGTGCTTGCTGATATCTAGCAGTACAAGCAATGTGTAGTTGGATAGCGATGCATTAGATTGGAAAAGATTGATTGGATGGGATTTCACAAAGTATCAACCGTGCGATATATATAACTATTTTGAATAAAATCTTAGGTATGTTCACATTTTTTGCATTATCATACTGAACCACCCTATAAAATGCCCTACCCTATAACATGCATGACAAAACTTGAATGTCTTTCCGCAAGTTTCTGCCAGGATCCATCTGAGACTCTGTGTTACTCTCGATCTCCATCGGAAGCTTTGGGATGTCCAACTACATATCAAAATCAACACAATTGTATTGTTTCTTTTTCTTTAGTTTTCGATTTATTCTGCAAGAACCTCGAAGGGTAGGAGGATTCAGAAAATCAATTTGACTTTAACACCTACCTCTTTGAATAATTTGACTTTAACACCTACCTCTTTGAATAATAAGTAAACTGTTTATGCACTTTTAAATCTACAATGAGTTTTATGCTTTTGGGGGATGTTTGGGAGATTGAAATAGGTCATCCCGCTACGCAGAAAAAGAGTATGTTCACTTTTCATGAATGCATCCTTATTCAGACAACAATTAAATGTACAGTAATCAGTTTTATGGATGTATCTGATAACTTCTCTCTCTTTTCTTTGTACATTTGTTTGCAGTTTGGCCTTGACCACACACTTACTACCGGTGTTATCAGGTAGGAAATCGTTTTTATATTTATCCTTTATTTTCTTAATGTAAGGAGTGAGGAGCAGTATACATTGATTTTTGTTGGTATTTTCTTGATTCTCATAGTTGGAATTATATACGAACTTGCCTACCTGTCAAATCGGGCTTCTGAGCCAATACAATCAGGATTATTTATTGCTTACCTGAGTTTCTATGTTTTCTATAGTGGCCTGCGCAGAGAAATTAGTTCAGCTGCCACTGGACGTCCTATACAGGATGTCATACAAACTGATGCAGCAATTAACCCGGGTAACAGTGGTGGGCCATTGCTTGATAGTTCTGGCAGCTTGATAGGCATAAACACAGCAATTTACTCGCCATCAGGGGCATCATCTGGTGTTGGTTTCTCGATCCCAGTGGATACAGTATGTATCAGATTTCCAAATCAGTTGATTTGAATATGCACATAGTTCAAGAATCTAAGGTTCCTTCTTGCATATCTTTCAAGGTCGGTGGCATCGTTGACCAGCTCGTAAGATTTGGTAAAGTGACGAGGCCTATTTTAGGGATCAAATTTGCACCAGATCAGTCAGTTGAGCAGCTTGGAGTCAGTGGTGTTCTTGTATTAGATGCACCTCCAAATGGTCCAGCTGGCAAAGCGGTATCCTATCATGCCTTTTTCGCTCATTTTGTCTACATTTGCATGTCTATCTAAATTTTGGTCTACAAAGTGCTAGATCATTTTCTTCCCAGAAGTATTACTTTATATCTGTGGCTAGTTATTATAACTTCTCTTATTATGCATACTACTATAACTGTGATTTCCATCTAGAATTATATTCTTCAATGTTTGAAACCCACATAGGGTGTCCAATATGTTCTCGTAAATTTACATATATGTGAATGATCTGTTCATTGATCATTATATAACAGCTTCTCTATATCAGTGATTATTGATAAAATGTAACAATGAAAACATAAAGAATGTCGTCTATCTAACTATAAATGGAACTTAAGCAGTGTTTATATAACATGGACAATCCTTGATGAAGCCCATATCCATGTTGGACACAAATGAGAATGACACGATAGGGTACTCCTTCGACATGTGTAGGACACTTATTCAACTTTGGTACACATTACTCGTGGTAATATTAGAATTTTTATTTCCATGTGATAACTATAACTTGAAAATTGGTGATATCACCATAATGGATAAGTAAATTGCAAGATAACTAGGATAACATTTAACATGATAAGCAGATGCCATAAGCTAATTTGCAAGGATGAAGAAGATGAAGCACCAAAAGCTATTTCTTGTGCACTATAACCAACGTCCATGAGAAACTAATAAATGTCGTATTTATATTGTACACATGATAGTCAAAGTACAAAAACAACTTTTGCTATTCGTGATCCAATAACTTTCATGTCATGTCATGTCAGTGTGGGCATGTTGTGTTGTGTTGTGTCATGTCATGTCATGTCAGTGTCAACAATATGTCCCATATGGGCTTTATAAGCTGTTGCACCTGGTGAATTTTTAGCCGTGTTTACTTTTCAAAATGTCTTCTTACTGTTTTGACATTTTTACAGGGTCTGTTATCAACTAAGAGAGATTCCTATGGCCGGCTCATCTTGGGAGACATCGTAACATCCATAAATGGTCAAAAAGTCACAAATGGGAGTGACTTGTACCGAATCTTGGACCAGTGTAAAGTTGGTGATACGGTAACGTCTAAAGCACAACAAGAAACTTGTGTTACACAAACTTTTGTTAGACGCATGAATTACATGTGTAGTTGATTGCTTTACTAGGTTAATATTGATTTTTCTGGTAGGTAGTCATTGCTCACAAATTTCTATACTTTTTCAAGCAAGAAATTTTGGTTTTGCTATTTTGTCCAATTGTGGAAGGTACTTCAGCCAGGTGTACTATTAAGTCATTATTATTTTGTGGGCTCTTAATAGTAAATCAAGTCATGGTCAAATGCAAATAGAAAAACTTTCACAGCCTAATCAATAGAATGCCTTTTTAAGGCTACAATTATAGAGAAGGCTTTCAAGCAAACCTGTTGAGATGTCTTGAATCCTAATTAAATCATCTGATCCCCAAAGTCGGTTCATCCACCCACAGTGTGCGGTACACAGAGTTAGTCGGGGGCAACATCCCTGAGCCGAATTATTTGGTGTATACTATATTTTGTGTACCCGAAATTAGTTGAGGGTATTTGGGGATTCTGTCTATATTACTTATCCTAACTAGTTTAGGGTTTGTGTTGGGCTTATAAACTGCCGCAGTCTGGTTGTCTTATGTACTAAGGTATCTAAAAATAGTGGAAGAAGAAAACATCTGCTGTTGCAGTTTTTCCCAATTAGGGTTTCCACTTAAAACAATTATCTCATCCGTGTTTCACATTTTTTCCCCTCCATTATCTGTTACAAAACCGATATATTTTTGTTAATGCATCCAAGAAATATTGAGAAGGGACATGTTTATTGTGTTAGAGGAGATTGTCTTTAGTAGAGATTATTGGAAGGTAGAGATTCATGTAGCCAACCCAAAATGTTTGGAATAAAGGCTTTTTTATTGCCTTTGAGCTCTACCTCCACATAATAATTTCGGAAGTTAGATTATGACCACCACTGCACCACTTCCAATTATTTTGCAAAAGTAAATTATATGATTCCAACCTTATGGACCTCAACTCTACTATGAAATTTGACTTGAGCATATGATGATATCAAGCATATGATGATATCTCATATTGGTGGTTATATGATTACATGTTAATGTAATTTCAAGAGCATTGATCTAGCAACTAGTTTCACTGTAATCATTTGTCTCATTTGTTAAGAGTAACATACCTTTTATTTTTCCTTGTTACCTAGGTAACTGTTGAAGTTCTTCGAGGCGATCATAAAGAGAAGTTCCCAGTGGTCCTTGAGCCTAAACCTGATGAATCATAACGTGACAAGCTCCAATTGGGGTTTCTCCTTCTTGTTGTGCCAGAATGTACAGAGAGGATTCATCCAGGAAGCATTCAAAAAATTGTAATATGCATTATTAGATGCTTGTTACTATCCACAGGCTCTCTTATATTACTAGTAAAGAACTTTCTGATGTGTATAATATTTTTCTGATGTGTATAATATTGGGCTCAGATAATCTTTTCTCTGGCGTCTTGCCTTGCATTGCAAAATTTAGGTTTCTGCCCAACCGACGTTACAATATTGAGTATGGTTCATTAAACAATGGAAAATGGGAGTACATATTCGTCTGAAGACTAGTTTATATTACAGTTTGGGAGTTTGGTTGTAACAAATTTACTTTCTCTATGTTTATATATAGGCATGAGGATATTGTAATTAATAGTTCAAAACAAATATTAAAGGTTTTAGATTGCGCATTTGTTCAATTCGAGGTTTTTGATTGCGATATTGTAATTTATAACATCACGATTAAATAGTAGATATAAGATGATATAGTAGCCACATATATAGCTTTGTAATTTATTGCTAGTATGACAATGATGAAAAATATCCCAAATAAATTATGAAATTCTTTATTTGATTTAAAAAAAAAACAAATTTTAATTATGAAATTCATGTTTTACGGAGTCTATGTATACCGTATACAAATATAATCATGTTGCTTTTTTGTTTTTTAAGTTACTGTAACCCAGAGGCGAACGGATGGCAACTCCCTGCAATAATATGTTATTCGTATTACCCAGTTTATTCCAATATCCCAAATAAATATTTACATAATGATACATTATTGTTTCTTTATGAGTGAAATTATAGTTGGCTGAACAAAATATCGTGTGTTCGAAAGATAAATTAGAATGGTTACATGATATGTTGGTGGTTTTGTCTTTGGACTAGTAAAGATAGTCCAACATTAGCTACACTACCAAGTGGCTACCTCAATATAATGCTTTGTATGAGTTGATGTGTGCACATGTGGTGTGGTGGGGCACATGGGTGCCATGTGGGGATATTTTTCCTGGAGAAAAAATGACTAACTCCTCATGAAAACTTTTGTGCTTTTTGTCATGCTCTTGGATATTATTCCATAGGAACTAAGCCCCAAAGCGACTCGGGCTCAAGAGTGCAAAGTGGCGCTTTGTTGGCGCACTTTGCACGGCAGCATTGTCGCAAGGCGCTTGTGCGCTGGTTTTATGCGCGAGTTTTATACTCGTGTTGCATGCGCGTGTTGCATGAGCGGGCTCGCTGGTTTTATGCGCGAGTTTTATGCTCGTGTTGCATGAGCGAGCGTTGGACGGACGCTAAGCGGGTGCTGAACGGGCGGTGAGCGGGCTATGCATTGGGCTGCGATTGTGGTATATCAATTTTGTATATTGGCTTTTTAGTCCCACATCGGAAATAAGAGGATGATGGAATTCCATCATTCCCTATATAAAAAGCCCTCTAGCCTCCTTTTGATTTACACCAAAAGTTGAGAAAGAGGAGTCCAAATGAGTCCGTTCGAGTCACACAAAGAGGTGACTACGAGCGTTCCAGAAGTTCTCTTGTGAACTTGTTGACTCCTGGGAGCAGATCGTCGATAGAGGGTGAATCTTGCTTTGAGCAACGGTGGTCTTCACCGCCCCAGCAAGAATAATTTTTTATTCTGTCTTCTTCTCATTTTTCTTCTTGATTCGTTCTATCTTATTGCAACTACGCTTTGCAAGGAAGAACGAATGTAGTTTTCATTTTATTGTAACTCTGTTCTGTCCGTCTGCAACTACGATTGCAAGGAAGAATGAGAAGTTTGGTTAATTCAGATTCTTTTGTAATCTTGAGAGCAAGTTGTAATCAGAATCATTTTATAGTTCTTCGTGGAAATCAAGAATAGTCAGAGTGGGAACTTTTGTGTGAACCTCTGATCTTGACCACGCGTTCTTCCATCTTTGGTTAAGGCTCGGGACTAACAATCTCAAAGCAAGATCCGAGAAAGATGGAGAACAACTGTGCGAAACTTCTCGACACTAGTTTTAACAAACTTGAGAAGTTTGACGGGGATCATTACAACGCTTGGAAGAGGAAGGTCTGCCTTAATCTTTAACTCGCAGAGGTGGACTACGTTCTGACAGAACAGGAGCCGGTTGTTCCAGACGGTGATGATGCTACTGTTCGGGCAGTTGCAGTAGCAGAACAAGTGGAGAAGAGACAACAACCTTTGCAAGCTGCTGATTCTGAACTCCATGGAGGATACTCTGGTGGAGTCATACAACAAGAAGGACCATGCTAAGGTCGTCTGGGAGTCTCTAGACAAGCATTACAAGGCGGATGAGAACCGCAACAAGATTCATGTGACTGAAAATGTCTGGAACATGCGATTTGAGGACGATAAGAATATGTTGCCTCAAGTCAAGGAGTTTCTCAAGTTACGTCAAAAACTTGAGGATGATGGCATGCCCTTAATCGACGCCTTTGTCGTGGGGGTATTATGGTCAAGCTTCCGCCATGATGGAGCAATTTTATCTCGGACATACACCGGAAGAAGATGCAAGTTATCCTTGATCAACTAATGCACAACATCCATGTTGAAGATGAGTTGAGGGCTCAAAACAAAGTGGACACGTTTTTCAAGCAGTTGGCAAAAGCCAACTTGGTGCATGCTGACGATTCCAAGGGGAAGCAGAAGGCTTCTCACTACAAGAAGAAGGACTTCAACCATCTAAAGGTGAAGTCGGCTTCGTTCAAGTCGAAGCCAAAGTCCAAGTCAGATGTGACTTGGTTTAACTGTGGCAAGAAGGGCCACTATCGGAGAGACTGCAGATCCAAGCCCAAACAGACAGAGCAATGTGAGCCTAACAAGGTTGCTATGATTGCGCAGGTTATGACGGTTGGTGTTGACACTAACTGGTGGGTGGACACTGGCGTATCCTGTCATATTTGCTCGAAGAATGAATTGTTTACCATCTACAAGCCTACATCTGAGAAGGTTATGGTGGCAAACTAGCTAGGCTAGAAATATCCTGTTACATATTTGTGTAACAGGATATTCATTTCTTTTCTTCCTTCCTTTTGATATATGTTCACTCTTCAGTATAGAAATTGAAGTTAGCATGCCATCATCTTTTTAAATCTTCAGCTATAGGTAGGGGTGAGTATATCTCGGTACAAACAGCAACAACAACAACAATAATAACAACAACAACAACAACAACTCCAAAGTGACAATATAGTACACTTGCATCATATATCACTTTATGCTTGGATACATAGTTTTTGTCCCCCACTCCATAGTTTTTGTCCCCCACTCCCCACTTCGAGTAGTTCAAGGAGAGAAATTCGGAATCCAAGTTCCACACCGTGGTCAGAACTAGAGACTTCGACGTCGCTGCCAACCTCACTCGTCATCAATTATTTGATATCGTTTTTTATAGTCAAGGACAACGGGCAACCAAATTTAGTTCCGACTAGGACAACCCAAACTCCTGGGTCGGCCATGTCCGCAAGTGAGAAGTTTTAAACCATTTTGTTTGGATGACAATATAAAAGTGTTGGTGATAATTAAAAAAAATAGAGAATATAGCCGCTTGCAATCGAGTTCTTTTTCATTTTTTCTGCAACTGAGAAATGAAGAAATGAGGAAAAACGGTTGAAATGAAATGTCATATCACTATCACTTGCAATAGAATTACAATGTCAACCCAAACACGAAAATTGTCCCCACATGGGTGCAGTTGCAATGAAACATTTAGATTATTATGTAAAAATTTGAGTTAGTGGATGACTAAATAATTATTATTTTCTATAAATAATGATATTTTTTTAGCTAAACAAGTGTTATATAAAAAAGAAGAAGAAGGTAATACCCAGATATTTGGATTATATATTAGTACCCCTCTTTTTTTGATCTCTTGTGAATAATAATGCCTCATAGATATGAAAGCACCTGTAATCTTACATCTCTTTGCAAATTGAAATGTGTCTGGGAAAATAACTTGCATAATTAGATACATCTTATTCTTATTGATCCCAAAAGGATCAAGTCGGATACCATTTACAACAAACAAAGAAACAAGACACTGGAATTAAAAGCACTAAATTACTAGAGATTTAGGCTTTAATTCCATGTATCAAAGACGCCATTAACAAAATCATAGTGCCCTCCATGTATAGCTAGAGTCCCTTTCTCCAAGCCTTCTTTGACGAAAGAATAGGTCTTCAAGTTCTCGAGAGACACATTCACAGCTTCCTAGAGTTTCGGAAAAAAAAAAAAAAATTATCGGTTAATAATGAAACAAACATTATTATTATCATTTTTGTGTAAAATGAAAGTTGGATGAGATGTTGAGTACTACTACCTTCTCGCATTTGGCGCACTGTTCTTCTAGAGACAAGTCAGCGTACAACTCTTTGACCTTCTCCTTGGCAGGCATACATACCGCCACCCAATCCTCTATGAAGTCACTGTCCAACAACAACGTTTAATTTAAATATCATAAACATCTTCAAATCTATAGTAATTTACATTAGTACTAATGTAGATGGATCGATGGAGTGCATGAGTCACACAAATGTTTTTAAGTTGAGACCATGACTTAAGATTTGGCGTGTATATGATCAGCAGTTGGAGCTGTTGTGGGTTATGGAGAAGGTCATCATTTGAGTCATGACCTCAACTTAAAAGAATAAAGGGTGTATCAAGTTAGAAAGTAAAGTACAAAAGAAAGATATAGGTGGGATAAACTGTGGAAGAACAGAGTTTGTAAGAGGGAATGATAAAACAGAAAATTCCATACACAGCATTAATTAAAGTTCTATGAAATTAGGGTGATATAACAAAGTTTAGAGAAATTATGACAAGGGCATTAAAACGTCCTTTAAAATATCGTTTTTATTGGAAGTATATAAATACGACCTTTGAAAGGACGTTCTCAATGAAATATTTTATCATTAAGCATCTAATTTTTTCGCTCTTTGCATTAACTGTCTTTAAAAAATATTAATTAAGTTTGTCACGAAATCATCCTTGCAAGGACATTTATATTTTTAAGTTTGAGAAACGTCCTTTGCATGGACGTTTCTTGATTTTTTTTTTTACTTTTCCATATACATATACATATATTTGTAACATAAAAATTCATGAGAATTTCTGGTTAGCTATAGAAATAATAAAATTTAAGAGAAGCTTGTGGGTTAGAATTTTAACAAAAAAACGTTACATTTTTTTTGTTAAAAATGAGTGTTGGAAGATTCGAACCCACAACCTCCTCTTAAATTTTATATTTCTACGTATTATGCTAAAAGAATGTCCATCTAAAGGGCGCCGCCTATGCAAAAAAAAAAAAAAAGTCCAACGGAAGGTCATTTTTTGCAAGCATAATTTTTTATAATATTTTGTAAAGAAAACGAGCATCGCCTATTTATGCACGGATACATCCTTTTGATGGATGTATTCATTTATTCAATTTTTTAATTAATGTTTTCAGTGAATTCGTCCTTAGGATGAGCGTTTTTGTTCTTCTTTATAAATTTTCTTCTCTAAGCTTAATTTTAAGTAATTTTAATGCTCTCTATGAAATTGTGTGATGATAAAATGTAGTGTCCTATTGGTTTTGATTCTTGATCTCAGAGGCTGCCTATGCCCATATCAGGTCAAACAAATTGTTGGACAAACAAACGTGTAGAGCATCAGAATTACTTGCAACATTTCTAAAAGGAAAAGTAAAGAAAGAGAATATTTCGGATGGAATAATATAATATCCATTAGAATCCATACGGAATAGAATGGCCAGTGAAAACCCCCAAAAATTCCGTATAAAGAAGGGGGAAAAGCACCTGGCACTGCTGTTTCAACAGTAGGAGGAAAACTCATGCACTGACAAGACAATATCTGCCGTACATTATTTATCTGACGGCTGTCGTCTAACCATGGGGACCAACTGGAACGATAGTGGTACATTGCTACGAAGAAGGTGAAGGTGAAGGTCCCCCTAGCTTTTGGGAGAGAATTGAATGAATACTTTTTCTGGTTATTACTGGAAGTGGCTGATACTGTCTGTACTGTACTTGGTCGGAGGAATAAAATATATATACTTCTTTCTTGGGTGGGGAATGCTTTGGTTTACTTCAGACCATAGGTATATAGTCCCCCTCCCCTCGTGCAATTATTTTGTCACAACTTCGTGATCAGGTCAGGGAGAGGAGAGTGGAGCTAGCTAGCTAGCTTAGCCAAAGGGGATTATGCAGTCAATAATGCCATCAAGGTTTGTATATGATAATTATATGATCTAAAGTCTAAGTAAGTAAAGGATTAAGGAGATTAATTACTTGAAAGAATGGGAGACGGATATATGATCTTTTCATAAGACTGGAGCAATGCGGAGCACGTAGGACTTGGATCATATCAAATTTTATAGGTATTCCAAAACTTACTTAGGACAGTCCATTACTTTATGACATCCAAATTTTTGAAATTTTTACTCAGGACAGTCCAACCCTAACCCCAACCCCACCCGCCGGAGGAGGAGGAGGAGGGTTGGAGAGGGTGGCAAGGAAGGACCAGACCCAGGAGAGGATGGGGTCGTTGGAGGCGATGGGGGGAGGGAGAGGACGGGTCGGGAGAGGAGTGGAGGGAGAGGAGCCAGCGGAGGTAGGCGAGGGAGGCGTCGAGGAGGGAGGAGAGGCGCTTGAAGTCGGCGGAGGAGGTGGTGGTGCTGGCGGCGACGAGGCGGAGGAGGGAGGAGCGGTGCTTGCAGCGGAGGACGAGGGAGAGGGCGCGCTCGAGGGAGGCGAAGCAGGAGGAGAAGATGCGGCGGACGGGACGATCATAGGCGGAGGAGCGGAGGAGGGAGGAGAGGAAGTGGACCAGCGCAGCCACCGCACCCCGCAACCCGCGCGCGTTCGTCCCGTGTCCGCCCTGCACCGTCCCCGCTCGCCGCAGCCCCGCGCCGCCGTCCTCCTCCGCACCTGATGTTGCTGTTGCTTCTTCTTCTTCTTCTTCTTCTTCTTTTCCTCCTTGTCAGGACTGTAAACAAAATTGAATCAATTTTGTTTACAGTCCTAATTATTTATGACTGTCACAATGTTGACAGTCCTAATAATTAGGACTGTAACAATGTTGACAGTCCTTCCAATTTGAAGGACTGTCAATTTTTTTTTACAGTCCTAATTATTTATGACTGTCAAATTTTTTTTACAGTCCTAATTATTTAGGACTGTCAACATTGGAACAATTCTGGAAAAAAAAATGGGCTGAAAAATAGAAATTATTGACTTTTATACGAGGATTTGTACTGCCCTCAAGTAAAGAAATTGAATGGCAAATTTATAAATAAACTAAAAAAAAAAATTGACTGTCCTAAGCAACTATTGGAGTACCTTTAGAATTTGTCCTAAACTAGTATTTTCCTCGCATTTTTTTACTGCTTATACTATCTACTAGTTTTTCCTCCGGAATGCAACTTTTCGATACTCAGGTGATGAGGAGAACAATAGAACAAATGTTACAGAAAAAGAAGAAATCTATACTTACGTGCCACTGGTGCCGTCTCCTTGGAAGGACATGAGCCCTTTGATACCACCACAACAGCTGTGTCCGATAACGACTATATTCTCCACCTGTCATCAACCAATTGTTAATATCTAACTTATAGAAGAAATTAATTCATAACCTTCTCCATTCATATACCATTATCCATGTATCTGTTATTCCTAATAGTTTGTTTCATTTCTTATTCACCTTCTCCATTCACCGTATGCTATTTATTTTTAGCATATCCATAACAAGAACATACTACAAGAAAATAAACTTTCTTGACGGTCTATTTATTGACGGGACCTACTAAACTGTCCAAAAAAACCTAATTTTTAGCAGTTTTAGCTCTGTCATGAAAACACTGTTTTTGTGTTGGTTTACTAAAATTTTACTGAGTATCAATCATCAACCAATTGTTAATATCTTCTATATAATTAAAGATTGTACAATCTTAAACTTGAATCCTTAACCCCCTGTATCATTCTGCAAGCAAAAAGAAGGCTCAATATATTTAAAAGCGGATTAGTCTCAAATGTCTATAAGTCGGTTTATGATCGAGCCAAACATTGCACATGTATGTCAGTATGGGTCCAGGTCCAGGTCCAAGAAAATGGGTAGATAGATACAACTTTAAAAGCAAAAGCATCTTCTCTCTCCCAACAATGCATGTAGTTGGGTGATTGGAGATCACCAGGAATTAGTCTACAAGTGTTGATGTGACAACAATGGCCAAAACCTGATTCCATGATATCCTTCTTGCCCCCACTAGCTAGCTAGCTTCTACTTTTTTGACAGATTAATTACACGAATTGCCCACTTGCTTAATTTGAAAGTGATAAGTGATAACACATCTCACCAGTGTCACCACTACCAATTCGATCTTCTTATCCACAGAATGAATATTCCTTTTGATCAGTTAGGCAAGAAAAAAGTGTTGCTTGCGACAGCAAAGTTGATGAAACTTTTCAGAGAGAAAAAGGAAAAGTGATAGCTGACCTTGAGGTGAAGGACCGCATATTCAATGGCTGCCCCCGCACCAGAGTACTTTGTCTGCAGCCACAAAACAAACAAACAAACAAATCTACCACCATATACTACTGATCGTACAAAGTATATATCCACTTTATTTCAGCTTCTTACACTTTAAAACCAAATTTAGAATAATTAAATCTTTCTTGACTTTTTAGAATGACCAGATTTTGTCAAGGCCCTTATGTGGAATGAACATGTGATAAACAATACCAATAACATAAATGTTGGCCTAAATTTACTGCAGATGCATGTTTGATATAGTCACAGAAATAAGCTTGATTGAAAATAATTGATTATTTATTGTAACATTAACCTTGACTAGACTAGAGAATGAATGGTATATAAGAATATTGACCTTGTCGTAAGGTGGGACCATCGCTGCGATGTTTCGGATGGTGAAGGCCTCCCCGGGGCCAAAGTTGAGCACGACAGATGGACAGACGCGTGAGTCGGCACATGCGAACACCATAAACTGTAACATTAAGCCCACCGAAATAAACAAATGAACAGAAGATTCTGCTTAATTAATTTGGATGATGGATTAGAATAGCCACAATCATTTGGTAATTATCAAACATGACAGTGAAACATATATTGGCAGAAATTTGTCATCTAACAAATTAAATAGAATTGCGCAGACTGCTCCTGCCTGCCTGTAGCGCACATGAAGTTGGCCAGTCAAGAGTAGTAGTACTTTAAAGCCTACTTATTATGATATGGCTCTCTTTTTCTTTTCTTATTTCATTTTTCTTTTTTATATTTGTTTTGTACTTTTGGATGTAGAGTATGTGATAAGGATTGATGATTGCAACCCCATAAATTTGGAGAGAAATACGATTAGCATGCATACAACCAATAAGAGAGAGAGTGACTTTGGCATCCATCAAGAATCTGATCTAATGATACTCTCAATGCAAGGGCGGAACCACCTTAAGGGCTAAGGTGGGCTCCAGTCTAAAAAAAAAATTTGTTTTATATATATATATATATATATATATATATATATATATATATATTCATTTGAGTCCAGTCCATAACTCATTCCACCCTAGCCTAACCGAGCTCATCGAGTTTGAATTTCTAATTCCGCCCTTGTTTCAATATAATAAATAAATAATCATCTGCTTCTAGCTAGGTTACAACCTAAATGCATGTTTCTAATTAATATACCTCGTCTCCATAGCTGCTGCTGATGCTTTTCCTTCTCTCTCACACACACACATACAATTGTAAATTCTCTAGATTAGCTACTACTCTCAATTTAGGAGTAATGCAAGCAACCGTACCCACAGATTGGAGGACGTTGTACTAACTTATAACTAGTTAGGACTCGGTCGATCAAAGTAGTTAATAGAACAGAATAGCTTTCCATTTAGCTCTAGTCGGAGTAACAAAATATATAGATATATGTATGGGTTTTGTTAACATGCGTCCCCTAAGGACACATGTTAACATATTGATAAATGTACATTTTATATTGGTACTCGTAATCACATCTATCAATGCACGTTTTACATTTATCAATACAAATTTTAAGTGAAATGTCCATTGATAAATATTCTAATGGGAGTACGAAAAATACACATTCATCAATGTATTATGTTAGGTTTAGTGGGAAACTATAATCTATCAATTGTAGCCGATGAAATGAAGGGGGAGAAGACGTAATAAATGTGGTTCAGCTTCTGTGTTGTGGAACAATTTTACATCATAAAAACAAATTAAAAATAAACAATAAAAATGGGGTTTCTGTGCGCACCTTTGGACTCTGTCCAGTGGAGAGCTCCTTGAAAAGCTCAGGCTTCTTCCTACACCCAATTCACCATAAAGAAAGAAAAAATTGGATCACAAGCCATTTATAAAAATATAATTTTTAAAAAAGGAGAGAGAGAGAGAGTGAGAAGAAAATTAATAGTCAATTACATGGTTGATAAGAGAGAAGAAAAAAAAAAATTTGACTTCAATTGTTTAATTTTGTGATCCAGTTCACGCGCATGGTTATTGTTAATTAAATGGGCACACAGGTGAATAATCATTTATCATTATGACTTTAAATAAAAATATATGTATGATTTAGTCACAAAATTGATTGAACTAAATTTCAGGAGGAACTATGGAGAGAGAGAGAGAGAGAGAGAGAATACTCGTAGATCTCCTTCTTGAAGTGATCGAATCCAGACTTCAATCTCTCCACCCCCATCACTTGTTCTATCGTCTCCATCGTCTCCTCCTGCATGCACACTTGCCAAAATTTAATACACATAATATAGTAGTACTAATTAAACGAAATAATTACATCATCATCGTCGTCGATGATCACCAAACCTTGTTAGTCATATTTCTTCTTCTCTGCTGATATCGATCGATCCTTCCTAAATTTAGATTGTTGCTGCTTTCCCTTGTTTTTAAGGCAAGGAGATTTTGTGGATGAATAGAAAAGACTAGAGAAAGGAGGGAGAGAGGGAGGGAGGGAGGGAGAGTTTATAATGGAATATAACACCGCCGTTATGATAACCCTCTGCTCCACTATTAGCTTAACCAGTAACCCCCCATATTTTTACGTGGGGGAAACAAAGAAAGTCAAAATTAATTCATTCATAAAAAATAAAAATAAAAGAGGGGAGGAATCAAATGGTAACCGATTATTTACTACTTATAATATTAATTTATGTGCTATATATGGAGCGCGTAAGTGGGATCGGGCCCACACGTCGGGATGAGGGTGGTGGGTCGGTGACCAAAAGGAGAGTACTGGGAACGGTGATGACTATGAAGGCGGGACCCCGCAGCAATGCAACCAAATTGCTGCATTGACCAATCTTCCATATTTGTTCCTAACAATTATTTTGTAAGGTAACGCTTTTTTATTTGGATAGGGGGGACATTATTATAGATAGATTATATTATATTATATTATATTATATTTAGATAGATTTATTATATTAATATTATATTTTAAAGGATTGATTTTGTTACAATTTAACTATTTTTATTTAATAGGAGGATATGAAGGAAAGAGGAGAGGAGAGGAGAGGAGAGGAGGAAAGCCATTGACGAAGCTGCTGTCAAAACCAATCACACACTAGCCATGTGAGCTTTTTGCAACACCATAACATGTCATTATCAAATTATTCAACTCTTTAACTTTTATACGCTGAAATTATAATTTGCTGCTGAAGCATGGACTAAGACGCGATCGATCCAAAGTCTGACATTAATGATTTAAGGAGAAAGTTTATCATGTCATGGCTGTTGATAATGTGGAAGGGGCAGCAAAGATTGGACATAGTTCCAGGAGGAAAATTAATGAATAATTAGTAGAAGAGATATATAACTGTACTATTCTCCTCAATTCATTCTAGCTAGCTAGCTAATTCGAATGAAAATCTTCCTAACTAATCCATTTTCAGTCACAAGGAGAGTTGGAATCAATAATTTCAGTTTGTCGCACTCCTGATTGATCAAACTCTAATTAGCTAGGCGCAGGGGATAATTGTTTAAGCACAAGCTAATGGTGGTATCATAGGAGAAATTATTCAGTGAGTCATCATCTTGCACCTTCATTGTCCACCACTTGGTGGCATAGGGATAAAGAAGACTATTCTAGGCTGTCGTTGCATGCACTTATTTTCATGTCATTAAGTGGAGGACAATGAAGATACATGGTGAGTGAATCTGACTTACCGTATCATGGAAGTGTGTGAACTCAACTCTAAAAAAGTGATAAAACACACACAAACCATGTGGTGATGGTTACTTTGGCCAAGAAACTCCATTAACATCAAAGCATATAATTAATTAATTAATTAATAGCAAGAAGGAGAAGCAAACACAAAACCATGTTGTTCATATACGGAACAAGTTGGTTTTAAAATGGTCCCAACCTAAGATTGCTCATCTCACCTTTAAAAACAACTAGGTAGTAAACATTGGCTTTTCTAGGATGAAACTACACTTTTCTCCTCCAAAAACACTGCACAAGAAAAAGACAAATATTTAGCAATCGAAGATATCAGCATACAAAGATTCTTGGTAACAAAGGATGAAATTATAGAGAAATTAAATGAAATCTCTAAAAAGAAGTCCCTGGAACATTTGTATCTTTTTGCACTTTTCAGAGTTTTACTAAACTTTATCCTCTCTATTTGTCAAAATAATTATAATCAGGTAATCCAACTTGATCTATATTCTAAGTTATATTTCAGTTCAGAAATGCTCTCATTTAACATGAAAATATTATGGCAAAAACCTTTACATTTACTCAGATATGTCCTTAGTGTGCTTGAATTTGTGCACATAGCATATCAGCAGCAGACTGGCAAAGAGGAACTGCATGGGTCAATCTCCTGCTGCTGCTCACAGTAATCGAACGATTAGCGTATTGGCGGGTGTTCTCATCAAATTCCAATGTTCATAGATAGTACACTATGCACTAATTTATCTCATGAAAGTCTCACTATCCATAACAGAACTCTCGGTGCAACAAACCACTTGCAATTTTCCATTTTCCGTGTTAATAAAGCAAGAAAGACCTTCACAACTAGCAAATGATTAACATATCTGCGCATTCTCGGAGGCTGAACTTAAAGTCTCCACACTAATATCAAAATATAACCCTTCTTAAAGGATTGCAAATAGATCATTGAACTCTCAACCTCAAGCTTATACCATTTAGAAAGGTTACATTTCAGGTGAACAAACAATTCATAACATATATGCTCATAGAAGATTAAAACTGAAGGCTGTTTCGATACAAAGAAAGAAACCTCGTCATCAGACTGACCAAAGAAATTTCACCAGCTAGCATCATTTTTCAATTTTAACAAATAAGGTTTCCACAAAGTGGAATTGTAGTACAACAGATGTATGCCCTTGTGGTCAATTCCTCCTTTTCCAGATATACTGCATATCAGTCCTTGGGCAATGTGCTGCTTCCAGAAGCCTTCTTTCCAGTGTACTTCTGTATAAACATAATAAGCAAGTTCATTAGGTAAGCATGCTAAGTCAATTGATATCTACGCGTTTATGTTTTCTATATTGTGGCACCTGTTAGTCGGAGAGATTAAATAATATATAGAGCATAGAAAGAAGTTACATTTCATTTTCCCAGAAAATATTTGCATTCAAATCCTTTTGTATCAAATTTGCTAGGGAATGAGGCAATATGGTTATGTTGCTACTATAGAAGATCATGAGGTTCACCTGCTTTCCTCTGCTGAATGGAACATATTTATATTTGATCATGTGCTGAATCTGGCGCTTCATCGTCAAGAAAAACAGAACCACCCAGTAAAACAGCAGTATGGGCCAGAAGACAGGAACATCAAATACGGAGAAAAATGTCATAGCAAATGCAACGAAGAAGGACTTTGTTATGGAATACCTGGAAACACAAGAACCAATTAAACGAAACAACTATCCATAACACAAGCCAGTAAAGGATATCAATGTTACTTGAATTAGAAGCTGATTTGGAGTGTATATTTTATTCGTGCATGATCACATTTATCGTCTGAAAGGAATGCTGCTCGTTATTTCTGTAAATTGAATTTCACGATTGTTTATTACAGGTTAATTTAAATGCAGCATGAATAATCAAATTATCATTCTTAGTCTAGCTCCAAGTATATGTTGATATTTTTAGTTTACAAACGAAAATTTGTTGAAACTTGATCCATCATGTTGAATTCTACACCATGATGATGGAAGCTCAAGGTCAAGGTCCTTACGTCATAAATCTTGTGCCTCTTCCATAACTCAAGGTCCTTACGTCATAAATCTTGTGCCTCTTCCATAACATCTCGAGTCATCTACCATACCATCATGTATACCCACTGCAACCTCAAGTTTCACAAGTTCATAACATGGCCACATATTCACGCTAGCAAATTATTCGTCTACCAGAAGCTTACCCTGATCTAAGAAATAAAGAACACAGAGAAGATAGCTCACTTCCACCAAATATGGACAAAGAACCAGAAATATAATGCTACACCGACTTACTGTTTAAGCTGTCAATAAAGACTCAATTCAAGCATGCTAGAAGTATAATAGTAAGTGACTTACTGTGCCAGACACTTACATCCTTCCAAAAATATTATATATCATAACTAGTTGCACTATGTAATCTATGGAATTAGACATAATATGTTAATTGGTTATACCTTAAAAGCTTTATACTAAATCTTCACAGTTGACTACTTGAATCATTTTCTTCCATTCAGCTCTGTTAACGAGCCATGTCCTTGTAGCATTACAAAAGTCATAAAATTCTTTACACCCCAATCCAAGTTTGTTTAGGCATACCCCCTAGTTCTAGCATCTGCTTTAACTAATATCTTTTTGCTCCTAACCATCCACATATTAGTCTGTCTATGTGGCACATGTCGAAACCACGAGAGACGATTTTCTCTCATCTAATACTCAATTGGCGCCACCTCCAACTTCCACGAATACACTCATTTCTTATCCTTCAAAAATATTTTCACTCATCCATCTTAGCAATCTCACTTAAGCCATGCTCATTTTCTGGACTCTTTAAATTGCCCAATACTTTGATTCATAAAGCATGGCTAATCTTATAGCTTTCCTATAGAACTTTCAACTTTAAGGGTATCTTGCAATTAAGAAACACTCCACATCAAATATCCTATTCTTGCTTGTCTTGCAATGTGGACTAACATGAGCTCAAGTTTTTTGATAAAGAAACTGAACCGGTAGGTTCTCGCAACCCATTAACCTCTATTGTAAATATTGTCTACTACATTTGCATTACATGTCAACTCCAATAGAAGTTACCACTTTCTAATAAATAAGATTAATTTACTATCAAAAAAACTCGAGCAATAACCATCTTGTCTTTTCAACATTTATATAGCAATTAATAAAATGTTTTAATGTCTCTCTTCAACATGAGTTGTTTTCTTTTGATGAGAGATCCTTAGCTCAATTGCATCGGATATGATCCTGCCCTTTAATTAATGAGAATGGAAGAGGCGCAATAGTATAACAAATACATATACTAGAAATATGCACTATGGATCTATCTTCAACCACATCCAAATCCTTACAAATATGAAGCACGGATACGGATACAGGTGCAGGGATACGATACGATATGGAGATACAACAAATTGCAAAAAAAATTAGAATAGGTACGACATGGATACAACAAACAAAAATAAAAACAAAAAACATATATAGTTTAAAAATATTTTAAATAACATAATCATCCAAATATATAATCCAAATCAAAATTCATTTCACTCGAAATCCAAGCATTTAAACAGAAATCCACGCCAACCGTATTCACAAAGACATGCTCTTCGTATTCTTCACGATTTTGAATTAAACTTTTTTTCTCCTCTTAATTTCTTGTGATAAGTTTGCATCTGGATGTGGAGAGTGGAAACATATCTGAATCGATGGATACCTATATCCCGTACGTGTAATATGTGTTTCCACCGGACAATTATGTATCCTTTGACCAGTAAATTTTGGATACGCATATCGGGCGTGTATCGTATCCGTTGCCGTATCCGATACGGGATAAGCTACTAAAATCGTGTATCCGTGCTTCAGAGCCTTACAGGTATAATTGCCAGATCATATGTTCCTCCGATCGGCCAACAACTGGACAATTGACAAGTCTATTGGTTGATAGTTATTTGACAATATAGTAGTGAGGTACCAAAGCAAGTTGATCATCATTAACTAGAGAATACATAGAAGAGACTTTACAAACTGCCCATTTGGTTTCATGGGCATTGCAAACTGTCCAAATACAACTCTTTAGTTTCTTCAAACTCCAATTTCATGCGGAATTCAATTTCACAACTCCATTCAAAAGTACAGCATAGGAATATATTGTGTACCAAAAGTAGAGAAGTAGAAATCCTGGAATTACGACTCCATCCAACCAAATGCAAGAACTGGATGTAATGTATTTCAGCATTTCAACCAAAAATGAACTAGAATTACAATTTCATGATTTCGAATATCATAGATAACAAATTCACATGGAATTTCGATGCCCAGCAACCAAACAAGCCCTAACATTAGTAATATTTGAATCTGTCCTAATTAATGGAACCAACATATAAGACCCAGTCACTAAGGGTGCAAAAGCAGAACCAGATGGAGATAGGCTTCTTTGGAACGCTCGGAAATGTCACTCGTTCACCTTAATAGGTACACAAATAATGAATACAATCCTATCATTTTTCAACAAAACCAAAAGATGATCAAATCATTGATAAACATTCTATAGAGCATAGAGAAAGAAAAAAGAAGCAATGAAAGGAAAGAATATTACATAATAAGTGAAGAATATTACATAATAAGTGATAACATGCCATCTTAACATTCAAACGCCAAACATAGAAACTTATATGACCCAAGTCTCCAATACAAACAAACGAGAATAGAGAAAATAGATATTAGATCAAAAATAAGATTGCACCAGACCAACAATTTAATGATAATTCCAAGTTAATCAATGAAGACGGTATGATTTCTTTGTTTTTCTTGTTAGTATTCTGGCTTGCTATTGAGCAAGAATGAGCCTTTGCATTTACTGTAGGTGGAGGTGGATTATTCTAGTGACATTTAGAGAAATTGTAAAGCCATCTTTGGGATTCATTGAGATATTGACACTTGAGATTCATAACAAAAGGAAAACTAAAAGTATCAAAACTTACCTCATAAATTATCTTCTACAGTTCTTCTCTACCAGGTCGCCGCTTTGGTGATCCATGTGACCACATTTGACAATTCAGAAAGGGAAAAGATCATGACTATTTTCTGAGAAAAGTTGAAAGGAAAACTTGTATTGATTTGTAGATGAGTTACAACTCTTCAACAAGAGTTTGCAAGAAAGTATCTACAACTATTACATAAATCTGAAACAAGTGTAGCGATGGAGACTTGATCATTGCGCGATCACTTTGCTCTGTTGACGATTCAAAACCAAGACGGACTTCTCGATGGCGGTGAAGTTCTTCTCAAATGTTTCCGAACTTCTCAATGTCGATGACGAAGCGAAGGGAACTCTCACGACAATAGAGTATCTCTCTCTATGCTCTCTGGATTTCTTGGGTGTATGTTATATGCTCAATTCTCTTTACATGCTAGGTCCTCCATTCAGCCTTTACATAGGCTATTTATAGATTTCTAAGAGAGACGGCCCTTTGTAACTGCTAAAATCAGTCTCTTACAGCCTTCGGCAGAGCTACTTCACAGGTTCTGTGCGGCTGTATAGTGGGTGAATTGCTGATGATTGGGAAGTGGCCACATTCTCATCCACTTCACGGGAAATAAGGACATAATGTCCAGATGATGGGATGTCAACAACCTACTAAGAACGTGGATTGTTACACCCTATTAAACGCTCAGTCGGTTTGTAGTTCATCGACGCAGAAACGCTCAACAACGCGAAAATGAGTAGTGATTGATCTGCCAGTTTCACGGAACTAGTCCTTTTATACTAAAAAACTTGTTTTTAATCGTTCAGTTTATTTGTTATGGTTTGACTTGAACTTGAACTCACTCAAATGAGTGTCTTGTCCTCTTATGCATGTCTGGACTCCAACTATCTGCAAACTAATATTTTTTAGATATCAACAAGACTCCCTTCAAAGTTTTATATTTTTTTTATTTATCAACAAGACTTCCTTCAAAGTTTTCGATGATCTGTCCACATATTGATTTCAAAATACTTTGAATTGCCTTGGAACTGGAATCGTCGTTCCGGACTTCGCATCAGAAGAAACGTTCCCGGATAGTGTATTTGCACATGTACAAAGAGAACCATCATATACATGACTTACATGGTGTATTTGCATCTATTTGACGCAGCTTGATAGCGGAAATGACTTACCTTCGTGCCTGGCAATGGCCAAGTCGATCAGTAGTGACGATAACTGGACCATCGTTGCTTGGTGAGAGCGAAGCAATGCCGCAAAAACTCTGACTGATGGCCTGGTGAGGGGTCCGCACAAAGGTTGCTTGAAAACCTCAAGCGATGGACTTCCGAATCCACGGAACAGTCGAGTCCACGACCAAGAAGAGGAGAGAACAAATCTCAGAACTCAGAGAATAATTTTATTAATAAAAAAGTTGTTGTCCAACTGAATACAAAAGGTACCTATTTATAAGACTTTTATGACAACATAATCCTAATCAAACTCAAATTTAATCCTAATCAAATAAAGATAAAACCTATTCTAATAAAAGATAAAGTCAAAATAAGAGTCCTAAAAGAAATATGATTCTTAACAACTCTATCATAAAAAAGATAAAAGCTAAAAAAAATGGAAAGAAAAAGATAAAAGTCAAAATAAGAGTCCTAAAAGAAATATGATTCTTAACAATTCTATCATAAAAAAGATAAAGCTAAAAAATGTAAAGAAAAAGATTAAGTCAAAATAAGAGTCCTAAAAGAAATAGGATTCTTAACAACTTTATCACAAAAAAAGATAAAGCTAAAAAAGGAAAGAAAAAGAAAATTGAATCATAAAGGGATGAGGATTCTACGTTACATCAGTCTCCCCTGCTTCAAAAGACTAGTCCCTGAGTTCTCGTCAGAATAAAGCGGTTCACCATGAGAAAAAAATACTCATAAAGATCGGTGACATTGAAGGTTGAGGAGATCTGCATGTCCTTATGCGTTCAGTTACTGGCGTCACGATAGTGCTGAAGTTACGAATGAATTATAGGTAGAAATTAGCGAGACCATGAAAGCTTCGAACTTCAGTCATTGTCTTTGGAGTAGGCCAGTCGCGAATTGCTCGAATCTTCTTTTCATTAACACTCACTCGGGTCATTGAGCTAATCACAAATCCCAAGAAGATGAGTTGGTTGGTAAGTAAGTTACATTATTGAGATTGACATAAAGTTTTTTAATTCAAAGAAGATTGAGAACTTCCCTGAGGTGCTTCAGATGATCATCTTGGCTCTTGATATAGATAAGGATATCGTCAAGGTCGACGACTACTAACTTTCTTGTTAATGGCTTCAAAACTTGATTCTTAAGGCGTGGGAAGGTATTTGGCGCATTCGAAAGTCCGAAAGGCATAAAGAGTCATTCGTAGTCCTTACCGGGTCTTGAAAATAGTCTTCCATTCATCATCAGATCGGATGGTAGCAGATGGTGATGCGGTTGATGGTCCGATTGTCGATGCACATACGCCATGAGCCATCTTTCTTTAGCACAAGCAATGCAGGAACCGCACAGGGACTGAGGCTCTCTCTGATCAAGCCCTTCTGGACCAATTCTTCAACTTGGTCTTGGAGGATTTTGTATTCATTGGGACTCATCCGATAATGTGAAATATTTGGAAGTCTAGAACCTGGGATGAGATCTATTTTATGTTGAATGTTTCTCATTGGTGGCAGCTCACGGGGCAGTTCATCTGGCATGACGTCGCGGAACTCTTGTATTAAAGGCTGGGCTGCTTCAGGAATGTTTGTGTGAGATACTTCTGCTTTACTTGATACAACTAATGTGTAGAGTTCTTGTTTCTTAAGACCACTTTCAAGTTCTTGACCGTCAACGATCATAACAGCCTTTTGTTGTTGTGGACTGGTCTTAAGAATATTGTCCGGTGATAATTGATGGAGAGCGAGACATCGCCCATATTGGAGGAAGGAATATGTGTTGTCTCTTTCCCAGTACGTGATATTTTTTAGCTTTATCTTTTTATGATAAAGTTGTTAAGAATCATATTTTTTTACGACTCTTATTTTTTACTTTATCTTTTATTAGGATATGTTTTATCTTTATTTGATTATGATTAAATTTGAGTTTGATTAGGTTGTCATAAAAGTCCTATCAATAGGCACATTTTGTCTTCAGTTAGACAACAATTTTTTTATTAATAAAATTCTTCTATGAGTTCTGAGATTTGTTCTCTCTTATTCTTGGTCGTGGACTCGACTGTTCCATGGATTCGGAAGCCCCTAGCTTGAGGTTTTTAAGCAACATTCATGCGGACCCCTCACCAGGCCATCCGTCGGAGTTTTTGCGGCACCGCTTCGCTCTCACCAAGCAACGGTAGTCCAGTTATCGTCACCACCAATCGACTTGGCCATTGCCAGGCACGAAGGTAAGTCCGTTCCGCTATCAAGCTACTTCAAGTAGTATCTAAGCACCACAGATTGAGGTTCCCAATTTGATTGGAGACCTTTGGGAATCTTTTTATTGCAAAACAACAATAACGAAACACGTCACACGCGAGAAATTTGATGTCCTGTTTAATAACATTGAAGCATTGTCAAGTAAAGTTGATGTCCTGTCTAACAAACTGGACAGAGTACTAAGTTTTTTATATTCAAATCCAACGATATGGTTGATATTACAGGAATACCGTCTACAGAGACGGGAGGCACAAACGTTCGTCCTACTACCAGCCGCCAACAAAAGGATCCATATCGTGCCCACAACAGTGGATCCTGTCACAAGGAGTACTGCAAAGACAGTGACGACAAAGATTCGAGTCGGCATGGATCTCATTATCATGCCCCCCAAGCCATCTATGCAACCCGACAACAACGGGGCCATGCATACCAACGACGGGGCCAAGGTGACTATAAAGGAGAGGTGGTTCCAAAATGAAGATGGATTTTCCCTCTTTCAACTGTCGACTCCACATCGAAGATTTCCTTGATTGGCTCACAGAAGTAGAACGCTTCTTCGGGTACATGAACATCCCTGAAGAGAGGCAGGTTCACCTCGAAGCCTACAAACTCAAGGGAGGCGCCTCTGCGTGGTAGGAACAACCCGAACACATCCGTGCGAGAGTCGGCAAAGCTCATGTACGGAGTTGGCCCAAGATGCGACAATTGTTACGACAACGATTTCTACCTCCGGATTATCAGCAGATTCTCTATCGTCGATATCATAATTGTATACAAGGCGCATAACCTGTAGCTGACTACACTAAAGAATTCATCAAACTCTCGTCCCGCAAGAACATGTACGAGACGGAACTCCAACAGGTGACCCGTTATCTTAGCGGCCTAAGGCAAGACATCCATGATCAACTCTACCTGCAAAATATATACACACTCAGTGAAGCAATCACATTAGCAGAGAAGGTAGAACAACATATTGAGAAGTTCAAGAAAAAACAAAACCGCTTCGGTGCTAACAACCGTAGGCCAACAACAAAGGACGATTGGACGCCAAATCAAGCTTCAAGCTAATCCAAAGAGGGCAAAGGACCAACATATCCTAATTCTCTTCCCAACGGCACCTCCAAGAGTACAGACCCGCAACAAGTTGCCAAACTTCTGCAAAATGCCAATCCATATAGCAAATCAAGAGCAAACAAGTGCTACCGTTGCAATAAAATCGGACATCTGTCCAACAATTGCCCCCTCAAAGAACAAGTTGCATTTGCTGACTATGAAGACGAAGAGGGAGAAGAACACCCATAAGAACAAAAGGTGCCTATTTATAGAACTTTTATGACAACATAATCCTAATCAAACTCAAATTTAATCATAATCAAATAAAGATAAAACATATCCTAATAAAAGATAAAGTCAAAATAATAGTTCTAAAAGAAATATGATTCTTAACAACTCTATCATTAAAAAGATAAAGCTAAAAAAATGAAAGAAAAAGAAAAAGTCAAAATAAGAGTCCTAAAAGAAATATGATTCTTAACAACTATATCACTATGTTGTATTAAGCGTGAGGTGAGGCGAGGCGAGGCGACGGTCCTCGCTTAATGGCGCTTAAGCGGCGCTTAATTAGCGTCTCAAATTTTTTTTTTTTTAAATGTGCTCCCTACATGTAAAATACTCTATATACACATAAGCTTTATATTTATATACACATCTATATAGATACATTTATATACCTAGATATTTATACATAGATATTTATACATAAGTTTAAGCTTTCAGTTCGATTTATACATAGATACATAGATATTTATACATAAACTTCAGCTTTCGGTTCAGTAATATATATATATATATTCAATCCGTGAGACGAGGCTCCTAAGGCAAGGCGAGGCGAGGCGCTACTAAGCGCCGCCTAAGTGCCGCTTAAGCGCCCAACGTTTTTCTGGAGCGAGATTCTCCTAAGCGAGACGTCCAGGTATCAAAATTCGCTTAAGCGCCGCTTAAGCACGCTTTTTAAAACATAGCTCTATCATAAAAAAGATAAAGCTAAAAAAAGGAAAGAAAGAAAAAAGGAATCCTAGAAGGATGAAGATTCTACGCTACATCACTACTGATGGTCTTGCACAAAAAGAACCATAATTTGCATGATTTAATTGTGAATCATCCTTCTTTAGAACACTTCTGCGGGACTATCTTCTTATTCCGCGGAAATGTCTTTATGTCTTTTCAAATTTCTCAGAATTTGGAACAACATTAATGAGACCAGAGCCTATAAAAAGACTATGCCAGTCTGTCTTGTCCTCTTATCCTTGTGTAGACTCGAGCTATATGCAAACTGACATTTTTTTAGGTATCAACTGACATTTTTTTAGGTATCAACAATGACTATGTGAGGTGGAAACAGTAACATCATACACCCACCCATCAGCCTCCTTCATTTCCCTATCATCTCTACACGAAAATTTGTGCACCATTTCAGATCCTCTCCCCAGCTCGCCTAACAACTTGCTCAACCCTTTATCGTTCCAGCTGGCCGCCTCTACTTGCTTCACCCAACAAGGGAATTGTGGGTGGTTTCATCAGGCTTGTTTAGCAATCAAAATCTTGAAACCTTACCTAAAGCCGAGAACTTTCAATTTTCATGCCAACCTTATTTTCGTCCTTGAGAAACGCCAAAATCCATAACACTTGGTAGTCTCAAAATTCTAGGCTACTTCAATGTCTCCTCAACTACTGGTCCAGACAACTTGCTCATACATTATATACATACCCTCAGCATTAGGTCGTGCTACGTATAGAGACGCAATAAGGCAATGAAAGCAAACATATAAGCTAGTTAACCCCGACAGAGATTTCCCTTGCTCTCACGCACTGGTCTAGGAACCAAAATTCCAGTCTTTACAATACCACATGTTCTAAAAGGCAGCCGTCTAAGCGCTAGGTGCCAGGTGCCCGTCCGATGTCCGTCTAGGCGTCCGTCTAGTCCCCCTGACGCTCGACTATACATATTTTAGGATTTTATGGACTTTTTCTGCAATTTTCAGTAGATTTTTTTTTTTAATGCCTAGATCTAGGCGGCCGCCTAGGCGGACTAGGCGCTAGGCGGCGGTTGTCCGCCCGCCTAACGCCTAGCGCTTTTCACAACCTTGAATACTACACTATGTTTGGTGCTCCAAACTAGTGGTGAGCTACAAGACCTGTGACTGTGAGGCTGTGAGTCAAAACAAATGCAACATTGTAGTCAGGGTGCAGATCCAATTAGGGTTTGTTTCACATATTCCATGTAACCTTTTTAGGTTTACAATTTCCCAGGAGTTAAAATAAATTCCCAAGGAATCACTTGTTCAACTAACACTTTTCAAATTAACTTGGGTTGAGGTTCTCAGGAAAGAGTCATTTTGAAGGGGAAATAAGTAGACATGGTTCTTATTTTCTCAAGGAATTTGGGAGTCAGAAAATTTCTACTCTAAGATAACTTGGAAGGTTCTTTTTGATGAATTAGCTTAAGATGTATGAGTAAAAAGGTAGATCCACGTATCCACCACGTGCCTTCTAGGTTTTACTGGGATGTTGCACACAAGTTGAATGAAGGTAATGATAACCTGATTTTTCAAATATAATCTACTACAGGGAAAGGAAGGATACAAACTATCTAACTACGAGATACAAACTACCAAATATTGTGAGCAATATACCACTATTGAACAAGTACAACCAAATCTTGGGGTGGGATTGGTATTGCTGAAGTTTATCAAAAGTTGTTGTCATGAGCTATTTTTAAGTCGTTATTTTTCATAAGATGTTGACCACTATAATTATTGAATAGTTATTGCCGAACGGAATAAAGTGTTTGATAAGAACTTGTTTCTCAGTACTAAACATATTGAAATGACCAAACTGGACATGCACAAATAAAATATACAAGTACATGATGGAATTTCAGAAAAATTTAAACGTTAGATTTTTTGTCAAAAATATGTGTTGTAAGTTGAAGCAAGCTCTTCTCTACTTCCAAAAGCAACCTATGAAAAGTAGCATAATTTCAAGACAGCAAAAAAGTTAGAAGCAGTTTTGATGTTGGCTTTCACGAATCGTACCAAAGTCAAGCTTAGTATGTCTTTATATCTTGTCTCCTAATTACCTCCGTAGGTTTGTAGATGGAAGTTCTACTCCGAGAAAAAAGGCTCTTTTACCGTGATTCAAAGAATAAGGAACTCTAAGAGTTCACAATCCCTTTATTATTGCATGTTGAATTTGGAGGATAATACAAAATTCGATATTTATATTTTCTGTAAATCAATAGATAATGCCATAAGTGTTTTTTGTAATAGTTGCTTCTATTTATTTAAAATGTTGCTGCTTTTCATGGGCTGCTTAAAAGCAGGGAGGGTTGTCGCTTCCTTTGGCTTATCATGCAACTTTTTACAAAATATCCTATGCTTTTTTTTTGGAACTTCCATCTTATGTCTTAACATTATTCTTAATGCATGTCAAGTTTAGTGATTATCAATAATTTAGAATCGGAAAACATGTTTTTACCAAACATCTTATTGCTTTCAATAATTGTTGTTCAACAATTACATTAATCAACAGCTTATGCCGATAATTACATAGAGAACTTGTGATAACAACTTTTGATAAGCTTCAGCAATACCAAACCTACCTTAAGTTTGTTCAAATTGCTTCTTACCCATACTCCCAACGAGCTAATTGAGAGTGAAGCCCTCCAAAACCCAAAAAATTACAAGAAATCCACAAAACCCAAGTTCAAATCATTTAATCCATGTTTCTCTAGCTCAACATATACCACAAATTTCACAGTAAAGTAAACCCCACGGCGATAAAAGTTCTATGCACGAAATCAAACTTTACAACCTATGTTGTACGGAAGCAAACGCAACACAATAATGACACCGACAACCCTGACATGACACGTATTTTGGTGTTTCCTAGTGTGTATTTTTAGCGTATGCATCGATGAGCGATGTACACACGACACTACAAATCTACCAGATTTCAACCGCTATAGCTCAAAAAGGGGTGCAAAAAAAATTTCCAGAACTTTAACTCGGGGAGGCGGCGGATGAAGAGCTTGAACTCGTCGGAACCCTTGGTCGACAGCGAGGCTCCGTCGAGCCCCTCCATCTCTGGATCGACAACCGGCGAGAGGAAGCCGATGAGGAGGTAGATCCCCAATCCATAGGAGACGATGTAGAACCCCTGGATCAAGTAGCACCTGAGAGCGTAGAAGGAGGCGATGGCGAGGGTCCCCAGCCACCTCCCGACGGGGTGGGGGGTGGACCGGTCGAGGAAGTGCTGGAAGTGGCGGATATAGATACAGGTGCAGGGATCTATCTTCAACCACATCCAAATCCTTACAACTATGAAGCACGGATACAGATACAAGTGCAGGAATACGATACGATAAATTGCAAAAATTAGAATAGGCACGGCATGGATACAACAATCAAATATAAAAACAAAAACATATATAGTTTTAAAATATTTTAAATAACATAATTATCCAAATATATAATCCAAATTCAAAATTCATTCACTCGAAATCCAAGCATTTAAACAGAAATCCACGCCGACCGTATTCACAAAGACAAGCTCTTCGTATTCTTCACGACTTTGAATTAAACTTTTTGTCTCCTCTTAATTTCTTGTGATAAGTTTGCATCTGGATGTGGAAAGTGGATACGTATATGAATCGAAGGATACCTATATCCCGTATGTGCAATATGCGTATCCACCGGTCAATTATGTATCCTTTAACCAGAAAATTTTGGATACGCATATCAGACGTGTATCGTATCCGTTGCATATCCGATACGGGATAAGCTACTAAAATCTTGAATTCATGCTTCAGAGCCTTACAAGTATAACTGCCAGATCATATGTTCCTCCGAACGGCCAACAACTGGACAATTGACAAAGTCTATTGGTTGATAGTTATTTGACAATATAGTAGTGAGGTACCAAAGCAAGTTGATTATCATTAACTAGAGAATACATAGAAGAGACTTTACAAACTGCCCATTTGGTTTCGTTGGCATTGTAATCGGTCCAAATATAACTGTTTAGTTTCTTAAAACTCCAATTTCATGCGGAATTCAATTTCACAACTCTATTCAAAAGTACAACATAGGAATATATTTTGTACCAAAAGTAGAGAAGTAGAAATCCTGGAATTACGACTCCAACATGGTAGTCAAAGGCGCGCCTCGCACCTCACTAGGTGAGACTCCTTTCTTCGGACGCACCCAAGGTGTGCATTTCACCAAGACGCATCAAAGAAAAGGCGCGCCTTGATGCGCCTTATGTATTTATTTATTTACAAAAAACTTTAAGGCCCTAGCCCTTACCTCATACAAGTATGAGGGAGGTATCATTTTCCTCGGTTGCCAAAGTTTGCTACATTTTAACTTGAAAAATCAAAATTTACTAAAACCGTGATAGGGAGAATACAAATTATTGTTAGTTATGTTGAGTGATATTGTTGTTCTGCTAGTTTACTTGGTTATGTTTTAACCTTTTTTTTTTTTTTAATTTTTTTTAGATGCCCAGCGATCCGCACGCGACTTCGTGCACGCTATGTTGCATGCCATTTGGGCCCACTAACCACACCTCCTCCGTGGTTTGATCCCGAGATCGTCCGCCTAGCCAGGGAGGTGATACCTCCTCTCACTGACCACAAGTGCCAGTTGAGTTCGGTTAATATGTTATTTAGTTTTATTTCTTACATAATTTATTTATATATTTATGTATATTTTTATTATTTTTTATTTTTTGCCTTACTTCGCTCGGACGTGCGCCTTAAGTGCACTTTGTGCCTAAGGCGATATGGACCATTTGCACCTCGAGTGTGCCTTGCGTCTTTGACTACCTTGGACTCCATACAACCAAATGCAAGAACCGGATGTAATGTATTTCAGCATTTCAACCAAAAATGAACTAGAATTACAATTTCACGATTTCCAATATCATAGATAACTAATTAACATGGAATTTCAATGCCAAGCAACCAAACAAGCCCTAACATAAGTAATATTTGAATCCGTCCCAATTAATGGAACCAACATATAAGACCCAGTCACTAAGGATACAAAAGCAGAACCAGATGGAGGTAGGCTTCTTTGGAATGCTTGGAAATGTCACTCGTTCACCTTAATAGGTACACAAATAATGAATACAATCCTATCATTTTTCAACAAAACCAAAAGATGATCAAATCATTGATAAACATTCTATAGAGTATAAAAGAAAAAAGAAGCAATGAAAGGAAAGAATATTACATAATAAGTAAAGAATATTACATAATAAGTGATAACATGCCATCTTAACATTCAAACGCCAAACATAGAAACTTATATGGCCCAAGTCTCCGATACAAACAAAGGAGAATAGAGAAAATAGGTATTAGATCAAAAATAAGATTGCACCAGACCAACAATTTAATGATAATTCCAAGTTAATCAATGAAGACGGTATGATTTCTTTGTTTTTCTTGTTAGTATTCTGGCTTGCTATTGAGCAAGAATGAGCCTTTGCATTAACTATAGGTGGAGGTGGATTATTCTAGTGACCTTTAGAGAAATTGTAAAGCCATCTTTGGGATTCATTGAGATATTGAAACTTTGAGATTCATAACAAAAGGAAAACTAAAAGTATCAAAACTTACCTCATAAATTATCTTCTACAGTTCTTCTCTACCAGGTCGCCGTTTTGGTGATCCATGTGACCACATTTGACAATTCAGAAAGGGAAAAGATCATGACTAATTTCCGAGAAAAGTCGAATGGAAAACTTGTATTGATTTGTAGATGAGTTACAACTCTTCAACAACAGTTTACAAGAAAGTATCTACAACAATTACATAAATTTGAAACAAGTGTGGGGATGGAGACTTGATCATTGCGACCACTTTGCTCTGTTGACGATTCGAAACCAAGACGGACTTCTCGATGGCGGTGAAGTTCTTCTCAAATGTTTATGAACTCCTCGACGTCAATGACGAAGCGAAGGGAACTCTCACGACAATGGAGTATCTTTCTCAGTGCTCTCTGAATTGCTCGGATGTATGCTATATGCTCAATTTTCTTTATATGTTAGGTCCTCCGTTTAGCCTTTACATAGGCTATTTATAAATTTCAAAGAGAGACGGCCCTTTGTAACTACTAAAAATCAGTTTTTTACAGCCTTCGGCAAAGCTACTTCACAGGTTTTGTGCGGCTGTATAGTGGGTGAATTGCTGATGATGGGGAAGTGGCCACATTCTCATCCACTTCATGGGAAATAAGGACATAATGTCCTGATAATGGGGTGTCAGCAACCTATTAAGAACGTGGATTGTTACATCCAAGGTTGTGAAAAGCGCTAGGCGCTAGGCGGGCGGGCGGGCAGCCGCCGCCTAACTCCTAGTCCGCCTAGGCGGCCGCCTAGAACTAGACAGTTCAAAAAATTAAAATAAAATCTAAAAAACCTACTAAAAATTGCATAAAAAGTCCATAAAACCCTAAAATATGTATAGTTGAGCGTCAGGGAATTAGGCGGACGCCTGGCGGACATCGGGCGAGCACCAGGTGCCTAGCACATAGGCGCCACCTAGGCGGCCATCTTTTAGAAGAGAGGTTACACCCTATTAACCGCTCAGTCGATTTGTAGTTCATCGACGCAGAAACGCTCAACAACGCGAAAATGAGTAGTGATTGGTCTGCCAGTTTCGCGGAACTAGTCCTTTTATACTAATAAACTTGTTTTTAATCGTTCAGTTTATTTGTTATGGTTTGACTTGAACTTAAACTTGAACTGACTCAAATGTGTGTCATGTCCTTCTATGCATGTCTGGACTCCCAACTATCTACAAACTAAATTTTTATTAGATATCAACAAGACTCCCTTCAAAGTTTTAGATTTTTTTCACGTATCAACAAGAATTCCTTCAAAGTTTTCGATGATCTGCCTAGATACTGATTTCAAAATACTTTGAATTGCCTTGGAACTAGAATCGCCGTTCCAGACTTTTTCACTGAAGAAACGTTCCCTGATAGTATATTTGCACATGCACAAAAAAGAACCATCGTATGCATGGCTTCCATGGTGTATTTGAATCTACTAATGGTATTTGCACAAAAAAAACCATAATTGGCATGATTTGATGGTGCATCATCCTTCTTTAGCACGCTTCCGCGGGACTATCTTCATATTCCACAGAAATGTCTTTATTTCGTTTCAAATTCCTCAGAATTTGGAACAACATTAATGAGACCAGAGCCTATAAACAGACTATGCCAGTCTGTCTTGTCCTCTTACCCTTGTCTAGACTCTAGCTATATGCAAACTGACATTTTTTAGGTATCAATAATGACTATGTGAAACCGTAACATTATACACCCACCCATCAGTCTCCTCCATTTCCATATCATCTCTACACGAAAATTTGTGCACCATTTCAGATCCTTTCTCTCCAGCTCGCCTAATAACTTGCTTGACCCTTTATCGTTCCGGTTGGCCGCCTCTACTTGCTTCACCCAACAAGGGATTTGTGGGTGGTTTCATCAGGCTTGATTAGCAATCAAAATCTTGAAACCTTTCCTAAATCTGAGAAGTTTCAATTTCCATGCCAACCTTATTTTTGTCCTTGAGAAACGCCAAAATTACACTTGGTCGTCTCAAAATCCTAGGCAACTTCAATGTCTCCTCAACTATTGGTCCAGACAACTTGCTCATACATACCCTCAGATAGCATTAGGTCGTGCTAAATATAGAGCCCCAATAAGGCAATGAAAACAAACATATAAGCAATTTAACCCCGACAGAGATTTTCCTTGCTCTTACGCACAGCTCTAGGAACCAAAATTCCAGTCTTGACAATACCACACTATGTTTGGTGCTCCAAACTAGTGGTGAGCTACAAGAACTGTGACTGTGAAGCTGAAACAAATGCCACATTGTAGTCAGGGTGCAGATCCAATTAGGGTTTGTTTCACATATTCCATGTAAACCTTTTTGGTTTACAATATCCCAGGGGATAAAATAAATTCCCAAGGAATTGCTTGTTCAACTAACCCTTTATAAATTAACTTGGGTTGCGGTTCTCAGGAAAGAGGGATTTTGAAGGGGAAATAAGTAGACATGGTTCTTATTTTTCTCAAGGAATTTGGGAGTCAAAAAAATTCTACTCTAAGAGAACTTGGAAGGTTCTTTTTGATGAATTAGCTTAAGTTGTATGAGTAAAAAGGTAGATCCACGTATCCACCACGTGCCTTCTAGGTTTTACTGGGATGCTGCGCACAAGTTGAATGAAGGTAATGAAAACCTGATTTTCAAATATAATCTACTACATATAATCTACTACAGGGAAAGGAAATACAAACTATCTAACTATGAGATACAAACTACCAAAAACTATGAGAAACATACCGCTATTGAACAAGTACAACCAAATCTTGGGGTGGGGTTGGTATTGCTGAAGTTTATCAAAAGTTGTTGTCATAAACTATTTTGTATGTCGTTATTTTTCATAAGATGTTGACCACTATAATTATTGAAAAGTTATTGCCGAAAGGAATAAAGTGTTTGATAAGAACATGTTTTTCAGTACTAAACTAATTGAAATGACCATATTGGACATGCACAAATAAAATATACAAGTACATGATGGAATTTTAGAAAAAAAAATAAAGGTTAGTTTTTGTCAAAAACATGTGTTAAAGTTGAAGCAAGCTCCTCTACTTCCAAAAGCAACCTATGAAAATAGCATAATTTCAAGACAGCAAAATAATTAGAAGCAGTTGTGATGTTTTTTTTTTAAAGGATTTCACGAATCGTATCAAAGTCAAGCATAGTATGTCTTTATATCTTATCTCCTAATTACCATCGTAGGTTTGTAGATCGAAGTTCTACTCCAAGAAAAAAGGTTCTTTTACCGTGATTCAAAGAATAAGGAACTCTAAGAGTTCACAATCCCTTTATTATTGCATGTTGAAGTTGGAAGATAATACAAAATTCGATATGTATAGTCAAGACTATGTTTGTCCTCCCAAGATAACATGCATTGCAAATCAGCGGCATTCAAAATCTAATCGCCCTAGGAATTTCTTCTAACTCATTTTCCAACAAGCTAATTGAAGGCCGCTACGGTACAACTACAAATTAGCTCGACTTATTTTTCTGTAAAGCAATATATAATGCCATAAGTGTCTTTTGTAGTAGTTGCTTCTATTTATTTAAAATGTTGCTGCTTTTCATGGGCTGCTTAAAATCAGAGTGGGGTTGTGCTTCCTTCGGCTTATCATGCACCTTTTTAAAAATATCCTATGCTTTTTTTTGAACTTCCATCTTATGCCTTAACATTATTCTTAATGCATGTCAAGTTTAGTGATTATCAATCATTTAGAATCGAAAATATGTTTTTACCAAACAACTTATTACTTTCAATAATGGTTGTTCAACAATTACATTAATCGACTGCTTATGGCGACAATACAAGAGAATTTGTGATAACAACTTTTGATAAGCTTCAGCAATACCAAACCTAACTTAAGTTTGTTCTTCCACTAGTTACCCATATGCATTAAACTCTAATCGCCTTACAAATTGCTTCCTACCCGTTCTCCCAACGAGCTAATTGAGAGTGAAGCCCTCCAAAACCCAAAATTTACAACAAATCCACAAAACCCAAGTTCAAATCATTCAATCCCTGTTTCTCTAGTTCAGCATATACCACAAATTCCACAGTAAAGTAAACCCCAGTTCTCTGCACAAAATCAAACTTTACAACCTACGTGTATGGAAGCAAACGCAACACAATAATGACACCGGCAACCCTGATGCGACACGTGTTTTGGTGTGTCCTAGTGTGTTTCTTCGCGTATGTGTCGATGAGCCACGGACACACGGCACTACAAATTGACCATATTTCACAGTAAAGTAAACCCCACGGCGATAAAAGTTCTCTGCACAAAACCAAACTTTACAAACCAATGTTGTACGGAAGCAAACGCAACACAGTAATGACACCGGCAACCCTGATATGACACGTATTTTGGTGTGTCCTAGTGTTTTTTTTTAGCATATGCGTCGATGAGCGATGGACACGGCACTACAAATCTACCAGATTTGAACCGCTAGAGCTCAAAAAGGGGTGCAAAAAAATTTACCAGAACTTGAACTCGGGGAGTCGGCGGAT
Organism: Iris macrosiphon; assembly: GCA_036927795.1. Lineage (NCBI taxonomy): Eukaryota > Viridiplantae > Streptophyta > Magnoliopsida > Asparagales > Iridaceae > Iris > Iris macrosiphon. The sequence continues at coordinate 1,567,358 of JAYESA010000015.1, read as the reverse complement.
GAAGGGCTTGAACTCGTCGGAACCCTTGGTCGGCAGCGAGGCCCCGTCGAGCCCCTCCATCTCCGGATCGACGACCGGCGAGAGGAAGCCGATGAGGAGGTTGAGCAGGTAGATCCCCAATCCGTATGAGACGATGTAGAACCCCTGGATCAAGTAGCACCTGAGAGCGTAGACGGAGGCTATCGCGAGGGTCCCCAGCCACCTCCCGACGGGGTGGGGGGTGGACCGGTCGAGGAAGTACTGGAAGTGGCGGGAGGTGTCGGATCTCCATTTCGCGAAGGGGAGGGAGGGGGAGGAGAAGTCGGCGTCGATCGGCGACGCCTCCATTGAGGAGTTTTGGGGGATTAGGGTTAGGGTTTTGAGCGCATTTGTGGATCGGAGTGGGAAGGGAGGAAAGGAGGATGGAGGGGAGAGAGGAATCGACGACCAGCAGATGCCAGGAAGATACTGTTTGGTATTATCGGATTCTCTTGGTTGGCGGATCCCACCAAACCCGATCCGAAGCCTGGCGGATACCCAGATCGAGTATTAATAGAGTCCAAATTTTAGGAGTAATTAGAGTTTAGACCCTGCAATATATATCAGCTTAGAATTTAAGTCCTAATTTGTCCAATTAAAAAGTTTTAGATTCTAATATTTTATTATTTATTTTACTTTTTTTTTATTATACTCTCCCTTCCATGTTTGATAATGAAACATTTATATATAAGACTAGGAGAGATATAATAGAAAAAATGAAACAAAAAAGACAATTTCGATAGGCACTTCATATTTTGCTTGAGGACAACCCTTTTTTTAGTTTATTTACAAGTTTGCCACTAAAATATTTTGCTTGAGAGCGGTCCATATTTTTATATAAAAGTCAATAAAAAAAAATAGATTCCAACATCTCTCTTCTCCCCATGCTCTCTTCTCCCTATGCTCCCTTCTTCCAAAACCTACTTTCTACCTATTCTCAAAATCCTATACACTAAATTGAAGATTGGAGATAAAAATAATAGTCCAACTACAAAAAAAGTTACAATATTCAACCGTTATTTGGTATGTCATCGATTAACTATAACGATTAGGTTTTTCAAACATTAGGTCCACATATAAATATTGAATTTTATGTGTTTAATGTAGGAGAGATGCATTTCGAAGAAATCGGATCATCTAATACACTTAATCCTCTTTCCGCTATGCCGAAGAACTCCTCGGTTCTTCCGAAGCACCCTCGGTAATGAATTTGATAATTTATTGTCAAAATTTTTGGCAGTAGGACTGTCAAACAACTGACAGTCCTATAAATAATTAGGACTGTCAAACAACTGATAGTCCTTTTTTTTTCTTAGGACTGTAAGTAAATTTACAGTCCTGAAAAATAATAGGACTGTCACATTCCTACAGTCCTAGTTATTTTGAGGACTGTCCTAATTTTCTGCAGTCCTAATTTTCTGCAGTCACTTCAATTTTAAACAATTTTATTAACTTTAATTTCTTTTGTAGGGGTTATCGTCTTCCGATATTGTGATACCTCCTCCAATTGCCGTTGATGTAGGCAATTTATTCTCGACAGATATTTGCTTTGAATCAGACAAACTAGCATTACATTGGTGCAGAGAAGTTGGTCAAAAATAATAATATAGACATTGTGATATCAAGATCGGCCCGAAACCGTCCGGGACACAAAACTATAGAGCTTGAATGTAAAAGAGGTGGTTTGTTCAGGTCTCATGGAAAGAAAGATATAGTTCCCCAAAGAATAGTTCCAAACATAAGCATTGGTACGAGAAAATGCGGTTGTCCATTCAAGATCTCTATTTTAAACATAGAAGATGTGAAGTGGATAGTCCAAGTGAAGAATGGAATCCACAATCATGATATTGCCGAAACAATTATGGGTCAACCCTATGTCGGCCGGTTGAACAATGTTGAGCGGAAGATAGTTGAAGATTTGTCCAGTTCAGGAGTTGCACCCAGACAAATTTATTCCGCCATACGACACGAAGACGAGAATAACAAGTCAACAATGAAGTCAATCTACAACGCAATAGCGAAATCAAACGCCAATAGTAAGAAAACAAGAATGACGATGCCGCAAGTATTGAAGTTGCTTACCGATAATCATTATGTAGAGTACCATAAAAGACAACCACAGAGTAATAAAGTCCTTTCAATGTTTTGGGCTCATCCTGATTGCACACATTTGGTTTGGTCCTTCGGTGACGTATTGGTTCTTGATTGTACATATAAGACAAATAAGTTCAAGATGCCTCTCTTTCACGTTGTTGGCTTCACCTTTGCCGGAAAAAAAATTTCAGTTGCTTTTTGCTTCATGAAGAGTGAGAAACTCGAGGACTACACATGGTCATTGAAAATACTAAAAATACTTTACACCGGACACAGAGCCATATGTTTTTGTTACTGACAGAGAATATGCCCTAATTAATGATATAGCTATCATCTTTCCTCATGCAGATACACTACTATGCAATTGACATATCAATCGCAATATCCAATCACAATGTAAGTTGAAGTTCGGAAAGGTGGATGGTAAAATTGACAAAGATATTTTCGAGGAATTCTACAGTGATTGGAATCATGTATGGCGAGCCAGTACGAAAGACAGTTACGACGCGGCATGGTACTTGTTCAAAGAAAAGTGGGAGACGAGAAAGCCGACATGCACTTCTTATATCAAGGATACATGGCTAGAACCGCATAAAAAATACTTTGTCTTAGCATGGACGAATAAGGTGAAGCATTATGGCACAGTGACCACCAACCGGGTTGAAGGATCACACGCAAAATTAAAACAACATCTAAGGTCATCGATTGGCAATTTTGTCTCTGTTTGGCAAGCTATCAACTTAATGCTAGATCAGATGGTGAACGATATTAAGGCATCATTTGAGATGAGCCTGAATATTGCAAAGCATGAACATAGAAATGAACCCCTTTTGGATGCTTTAATGCATGTAATATCTCACAAGGCATTGGGCTTACTGTTTGAGGAGATAGGTAGGTCAAAGTTCGTGGGCTTTTATCCCAAAGTTTGTGGCTGTTTACATCGACATAGCTGGGCCTCCCTTGTGCACATGAGATTAATGAATATCTTCGTCAGTCTAGACCTATTCTGCTAGATGTTGTTGATCAACGTTGGAGGCAGTTATCGATAATGCCCGTGGTGAAGAGTGACAATGATTTATTTTCTTTGCTACAAGTGAAACTCCTTTACGCAAGGTGGTGTGCCTCACTGGGATCGGAACGGGAGTCCATTGAGCTTAAAATCCAAGAAATTGCTAACCCGGTAACTACTAGAATGCACGAGCCATCCGTTGTTTTCGATCCTAAGGGAAGACCTCAAACAAGATTGAGTAGTTCACAGAAGAAAATGATGGAGTCAACTAAGAGATATCCATCGTTCTTTGAGCATGTTGAATGAAGTTTAGAGCAAGCTTAGTCTACGAAACGGAAGAGTAAGCTAATTGTTCGAAGAAGAAAAAAACAGAAAACGGACATGCCAAAACGAATGCTTGGGTGTGTATATTGAAGGCTTCCTACATGAGATACGCAGTTACATTTGGTCCATTGTTAATGTTCCCAAGGATGGTCATTGTGGATTTCATGTGGTTGCAAGATATCTTGGTTATTCCGAGAAAAATTGATGAAGACAGGTTCGGGTAGAGTTGTACGAGGAGTTGGAGTCTCGTCTTTCATTCTACACTGACATGTTAAGCGAATAATATGTTGGAGATTTATTGACAAGCATTCCTTGCAACGATACCGTTGCCGGAGAACACTACATGTCCAAGCCGACAGCCGCATATTTATTTGCTAATAGGTATAAGATACCTATTGTACTTATTTCATATAATATTAACAATACGTTCTTTCCGATGTGCACTCAGTCGGCTGAGCACATACTATGTAACCTATGAACTATAGGACATATCAGGAACCACTTTGTCATTCCAAAGTTGATCGGTCATTCTCCTATTCCTCCACCCTCAACAATTTGGTATAAACATGCACCAGACATAGCGATCGCCTGGACGACACCTTTTATGGAGAAAATAAATCTCTATAAGAAGTTGTTGAAGATGGAGGAGTCCAGAGACATGCCCGTTGGCCACTTCGATGTTCAAATCGACTGATACGAGTGGGCCATTTACATTGTGCACTTTTATATCATTTTGTATAGTTTTGTCGCCTAGTTGGTTCATGTATAATGTTGAACCACTTTGTATAATAGGGATTCACTTTTATATACAGTCGAAAAAGTCAAATGAAAAAAATCTATCAGTGAAAAATTCACTTGTGTATAATGTTGAACCACTTTTGTATAATGTTGAACCTCGGTCCTTTAGGACTACCAATAAGTTGACAGTCCTACACGATGCTAGGACTGTCAACTACATGAAAGTCCTTGACAGTCCTAGTATCATGTAGGACTGTCAACTTGACGGTCCAAATTGAAACTGGAAAAATACAGAAAGATTTAATTAGGACTGTCAATTAGTTGACAGTCCTAACATTGTTGACAGTCCAAATAAAAACTTCTTGTATTTTCCAAGTTTCAATTTGGACTGTCAAGTTGGCAGTCTTACTTGAAAATATACATAGTTTCAATTAGGACTGTCAACAAGTTGACAGTCCTAATTAAAACTTTTTGTATTTTTCCAGTTTCAATTTGGACTGTCAAGTTGACAGTCCTACATGATACTAGGATTGTTAACTTGTTGGCAGTCCTAAAGAGGTATATACAGAGCTTTAATTAAGACTGTCAACTAGTTGACAGTCCTATGTACTTTTCAAGTTTCAATTTTGACTGTCAAGTTGATAGTCCTACAAGAAACTAGGACTGTCAACTACTTGACAGTCATAGAATCATATAGGACTGTTAACTAGTTGACAGTCCTAAATGGGTATGTACAGAGTTTCAATTAGGATTGTCAGTCCTAATTGAAACTTTCTGTATTTTCCAAGTTTCAATTTTGACTGTCAAGTTGACAGTCCTACATGAAACTAGGACTGTCAAGCAGTTGATAGTCCTAGCATCATATACTGTCAACTAGTTGACAGTCCTAACGGACATGGGTATAAAATTGAAATGACAAAGTTTCAATTAGGTGACCACCAACAATGCATGTTTTCCTATTATGATTTTGAAGTTTCATACCAAAATATTACAGAAGTTCCATACCAAAATATTACAGTAGTTTCATACCCAAACATCATATAATAAGTTTTGGGACAAGTTTGTTCACAAAACATCATAGAATCACAAAATATCATATAAGTTCCATAACCAAATATTACATAAGTTTCATGCCGACAAAGTTTCATAACAAAAGTTACAATATCCCCAAAAAGTTTCATAACGGAAGTTACTACAACCAAATTATTTATCATTTCTTCTTTTCGTATGCTGCTCCCTAGAAAGGATGAGGTCAAATTCGATAACAGAGCTGTCAATTGTTTTCATCTCTTCACTGATTTCTCTATAGTTTTTGCCCTTACGAGCGTAGAGACACTTTCCCAAATGCTTTACTTTTTTAGCCTGTTATGACATGACGAAAAATATGTTAGTTTATAAATAATTACAAATCTTTCAAATCTATAAATTATTTCCTCACCATATTAACCAATGTAGTATACAAGACATTTTTGGCGGAAAGAGGTGCTAGTACTCCAACAACATCGGGTCTTTGTATAGTAGGGTCCAACAACTTTGGATGTCCGGCATCAGCATAGTATGTCGTGTAGTCATCGCTGCAATCCGACATCTCAACCACCGCTTGTCTTTCAGAATCTCCAATAACATGCCGCTGCCACTCGATGAAGAAGTCCGAGACCCAGTTGAACTTGGCCGGAATATAATTCAAGGATTTCGTCCCTCCCGGAGCACTTTACTTTCAATATGCGACTCGGTACCGTTTGTACGAAACTGAACTGACGAAGTACTCTATCAGGCATATAAGGCTCCTCGATATCATGGCAACTTATAAGGCCGTGAAATAAAGCTATTGGTTGCAATGGACGGCTACTCTGTCGTAGATCCCAATATAGATGACATACTATCTGTACGTAATTTAGTAAATTAGTACGACCCAAAAGAATCTAACAAAAAATAGGCTTTCTTTTCACCTTTTCTACCGCCATATCTTCAATTGCGTTGCGTATAGTGGCCAATGTTTCAGCACGTTTGGCATCAACCAAAGTTGGCTTCCATCGGCATATTCTAGGAAGTTGCTCGTTATAGTGTTGCCACACCTCAGTCCGCTTCAGCATCGAAAAGTGCTCGTATATCCATGCATGTATGTATAGTCAATAATTTAACAACGAAATGTCATATTATGTATAGAACTAAATGAGCAAAGATATTTCTTTACCTGGAGTAGAGTCTGGCATCATGCTATTGTCTTCGTACCGACGCGGGATGCTGCACCATGCTCGCGGTAAAGGTATGCTAGTATACCGCTTCCCCAAATTTTTTTATCCAAGGTATCGATGTCGAGAAAATTCAATAGATATCTGGCATGAATCGAAGTTCCAGACTTATTTGGAATGCCGATAGCTCCTAAGACGAAAAGCATGTATGCACGGGCCGCCCTATCGACAGTTTTCCCTTCGGAATTCTTGTTTTTGAATGTCTTCTCCAAATATTTCAAAGGAAGACTATATGAATTCTTAAAATCTTGAAGGGGCCTTAAACTACTATCGTCAACTCCAAGAGAATCTGATACAATATCGATAACGTGTTCGTGCCACGATATGTCCTTCTCAACAAATATATCATTCATCATGACCCGACCTTGGACATTGAGGCCCAATATGTGATGGATGTCGTCCAAAGTAATCGTTATCTCCCCCGCTGGGAGATAGAAAGTATTAAAATATTAGTCTCTAGATGTCAGCGCTCTACAAATGCAGATATAAGCGCAATGTCCATCGTATGGTACGCGTACTTGGCCAAATTGTGCAAACCGATAGGAATAATTTTGTTTCTGACGGCTTCTCCTAATCTGTCAAACTGCCAACTACTACTCCTCTTCCCGTGGTTCACGACCGTCGTGAACATACGATAGGTTCTCTGAAAAGTTAACAATCGGAGAAAATTAGTTTTTTGAAATATATAGTAATCTAAATCATAACTTCATTTTTTGTAACGTAGTGTACATATCGGCTTGTCACGACCCGCACCCGAAAATCGGGCATGAGCCGTGGGTACGTCCAGCCTACGCCGCAGAATCGGCGGTAGAACGCTGTAAAGGTCCGTTCTAGGTCAACCATATCTATCTATATCTCACTGAAAAATCCGGCATGACCTCTCCAAAAGGAGGGCAAAACCACGCAATATATATATCAAATAATCTTCTCCCGAAGGAGGGCAACCACGCAATATATATATGAATCTCAATCACAAAATCTAGGGGAAGAAATAAGCACGATATGATATAAACAAAGAAAACCAGAACCAAGAGAGCAAGACAATCCAAAATAATACAGTCCAAGTCTAAAAGCTACAACATCTCACAGAAGCACAAAAGAATAAGTACAGTCATCCAAAATACAACCACTGGAAAAACCCAGGAAACCCACCTAGCTAACTAGGGTGCTATAGGCGTCTCCTCGGCGCACTCCTCCTCGGGGTCACAACAGTCGTCAACACCAGGCCCGTAGAACGTAGGGCAATAGTCCTCAGGATCCTCTGGAAAAAATATGCCCAGTCAGGACTGGAGCGAAGTACATAACTCTGAAAGCAACTCCAAATACATGGTAAGGTGTATATGACGAGCAATAGAAAAGTAATCAAGATGCACAGGAAATAAATATATGCTGGAGCACAATAAGTAGCTGCAATGTAAACTGGAGAACAATACAAGTAGTGGAAAAGTAACTGCAGGTGAGAAACATGAATACTAGCTAAGTGCCTTGAGCACAAGTTCGTTATATGATCGGCTTAGGTTGCACATGAAAGTCACTACGATAACTCCGTTATGCGTGAGTTGCATAACCGACATACACATGAATACTGTTTGGCTTTGATCATATAACCAACTCACTACTCCCCTCCCCCACTAATACCATTGGATCCAACCACAACACGCTACGTACATGATAATAGCTCGCGCACACGAAGGCGAGAGCACAAGAAGCACATGATAGCACATGATAATCAATACCCGAAGCACATGATGAAATACACGTGATAGAGTACCCGCTGAACACGGTAAGGGGGATAGCACCTCATGACGGGATCCACTAGTACCAGCTCGTGTAATAAAGTGTCAGAATCAAGTATTACAGTTCTAGAACAGGTGATATAAACGCTATCATGAAATGGAAACTATCAGAGGTAGGTACTCGCCTGATGTCCTGAGCAACTGATGAGGATCGAGGTCCGGACCGGTGTCGCAAGGACCTAATGCGAAAAACAAGGATTAAACAGGGTTCTAAGCATTTAAACTGATATAAAATAATTAAAAACAGGCTTTTAGGGCTATTCTAGGTCGAACGGGTCAAACCGGTGAAATTCGGGTCAAAAAGTCAACCCGGGGTCCAAAAAGTCAACTCTAGGTCAAAACTAGGTCAAACGTTGACTTTTACGGTCAACGGGGACAATTATGGTCAAAGCTAGGTCAAACTAGGGTGCCCCTGAAATTCTAGGTCAATCCGAGCTCATTAAGCTACTAAACTCTCAAACTCGCCTAATCGAGATACCGAGATACCCTCGGTATCCGATACCTCGCCCTAGGTCACGCACCCCGCCTAAACCCGCTAAAACCTATGCTAGCACGCGTAATTATATACATATAAACATATAAAAAATCACTCCCAAGCATTTCCTAGGCTAATGCTCAAATACCCCGCTCGAAACTCAATACCTTGAATATCTCAAGGTATCGAGATACCTCGGTATCTCAAGGTATTGAGGTTTCGCCCTAAGGCCCTCTAACTAGCTATTTAGCTACTAATTATATACCTAGTTATTAATCTAGGCTAGGTAATATAGATATCTACTATCTATTAATACATCTAAGTATGTATATACCTATGTATATAGATATCCACACACATTTACCCGATATCCATTACCTTACCTAATCATAACATATATATATATATATTACCTATCAAGATATCTATATATATATAACTAACTATAGATATATAGATATCTATCTCCTAGATAGATAAAACTACCTATCTACCTATCTACCTATCTAGTATCTATCTATCTATCTAAATACCTAGCTATCTATCTATCAATATCTATCTATCAATATAATTATCCATAACTTATCTATCTAACATATACTCTAACTATTATCTATTACCTAACACCCCTCGCTAACACCCCTCGCTACTAGCCTTGCCAACGCGCTGCTGCTGCTGGCTCTACATGCTGATGATGCTGCTGCTGGCTGCTGCTCCTCTATGCTACTGCTGCTGCTCCTCTATGCTACTGCTGCTGCTGATTCTGCTGCTGCTGTGCTGCTGCTGCAGTGCAGCAGCAGCTGCAGCCACTGTTTGCTGTCCTCCCCCCCCTTTTCCTCTCACATACACACACACACACACCCATATATATATATATACATATATATATCACTATCTATATATATATATATATATACATACATATATATATCTATATATCTATAACTAGATATCTATATATATATACACTCATCTACACACTCTAACACACACACTAACACACTCACACACTAATACACACACACATAAATATATATACATATCTACATATATATATACACTCAAAATATATATATACACACACTCTAAACTATATATATATCTACACACACTCTCAACTATATATATATACATACACCAATATATATATATACATACACACACAAGCACACTTACACATATACATATATATATACACATAGACATATACACACATAAGCACATAGATACAAATACACTCATATATATATAAATATATATACATAAACAAACATACATATAAATATATACATATATTTATATATATATATATACACATATACACAACCACCACACAATGCACACAACACTCAAACCACACGCCCTACTCACGCCCAACGACCCCGACACTCACCAATACCCTAAAATATATAAAATATAGCCCGAAAACTCTAGCACACACTCCCCGATACTAACCCAACGCGCGCACAAAGCCGAAACGAGGAAACCAAGTCGAAATGGCCGTTCGGTCATTTCGACGAACACGTGGTGCGCGGCTCGGAAAACCTCCTGAAACGCACACCAAACGAACTCGGAATCGGCCCAAAATTTACCCACGCGCTCTACACGATGTCTAGATCCTAGAAAATGCGCTCCCACGTCGATTCTAGGCCCGTGGCGGAAACGCACACAAACTTAGAATCGGCGACGACGAAAAGCCCCAATTTCGCCCGAAACGCCCGTTTCTCCGCGACGCGGCTTCCCGTGTCCGAACGGAGACACGCACTCACCCTCTAGACACCCGACAACGTCTACCTAGGTCCATCTAACCTAGGGCATCACCCAAAGTTGGGCCAAATTCGGATTCCACCCGAATTCGACACAAAACCTAATGTCAAAGTCTCTAAACTCACCCAAACTAGTTCCAACTTCCTCCTACGGGTAGGGTTAGGGTCTAGGAAGGTTCTACAACACTAATTACACTACACAAAAATAATTAGGAAGGGGAAAGTTAGGTTTTACCTCTTGGGAGTTGGAATCCCAAGGCCAAAGTCTCAAATTCCCTCCAAATCAACTCCCTCAAGCTCCAAGCTACCAATTCTAGCTCTCACACTAGATCTAGGCTTCTCACACCTAGGTTAGAGAAAATGTAAGGTTAGGGTTAGCTTAAAGAAGAATGAATGGAAGAAAGAAAGAAGAAAAATGGAAGAAAACTCACTTGGAGAAAGAAGGAAGAAGAAAGGAGAAGTGGAGAAGAAGAAGAAGTGAAGAAGTGGAATGAAGAGGAGAGGGGGGGCTGCTCCTTGCTGCTGGAATCGGGTGTGGGGGTAGGTAGGGGCCGGCCACATGCTATTAAAGGGATTTACAACTTCCAAATTCCCAAAACGCCCCTATTCACTCGGTTTTGGGTTCCGGGTCTCCAAATGCACTCAAACTAGTTCCAAAACTCTCCAACTAACCTCCTAAAAATAAAATAATAATTCTAAGCCCCAAAATAATTCTCACAAGGGTGTGGGCTGGGTCGGACATGGGTCCACTAGGGTCTGACATGGGTCCAGGCTAGCCAAAACCCTAAAACAATCAAAATAAAAAAATAAGACAAGCACTAATTAATTATAAATATAAATAATTAAATACAATACACTATTTATCAAATAAAAAAAATATAACCCTATTTTCTAGAATTGGGTAGTGACAAGTCTACCCTCCTTAAAATAATTTCGTCCTCGAAATTAAAAGACGAAACTAGGACAGGAATGCAAAGAAAGAACCATACCTCAGGGCTCGAAGAGATAGGGGTATCGCTCGCGCATTTCATCCTCCCTCTCCCAGGTCGACTCCCCTGGAGAGTGATGCCTCCACGCGACGCGAACCAAGGGAATAGTCTGGTTCCTCAACACCTTCTCCCGCCGATCCAGAATCTCCACCGGCTGCTCTGGATAGCTAAGAGTAGGGCCCACTGCGATCTCCGAGTGATCCAATACGTGACTGGGATCCGCCACGTACCGTCTCAACTGCGACACGTGGAACACATCATGAACTCCCTCCAGCGTAGGCGGCAACTCAAGCCTATACGCCACGGCGCCGACCCTCTCAAGAACACGGAAGGGTCCGACGAAACGTGGGCTAAGCTTCCCGCCTCCACCGAAGCGAATAGTGCCCCGCGTCGGAGAAATCCTCAGGAACACCAGATCTCCAACCTAGCACAAACAAGGTCTCTGCACTTAGTCTAAAACAAGCAATCACAAGCAAACACAAAAACAAAATCTAGATTCTAAGCTATACCTCGAACTCCAAAGGTCTCCGGTGGCTATCGGCCCAATGCCGCTGCCTGTCCTGCGCCACCCGAAGTCTATCTCTAATGAGCTTGACCTTCTCCACTGCATCAACCACCATCTCCGGGCCAAGCAAAGCTCTCTCACCTACATCATCCCATGACAACGGAGTGCGACACCTCCGTCCATACAACGCCTCAAAAGGTGACATCTCTATACTGGCTTGGTAGCTGTTGTTGTAAGCAAACTCTACCAAGTGCAAGTGATCCTCCCAAGAGCCTCTGAAATCCAAAACACAGGTGCGTAGCATGTCCTCAAGTGTCTGAATGGTCCTCTCTGACTGACCATCTGTCTGTGGGTGATACGCACTACTAAACTTGAGCTGGGTGCCCAAGCTAGCCTGCAGACTCCTCCAGAAATGCGAAGTGAAGCGACCGTCCCGATCTGATACTATGCTCACTGGAACTCCATGCAGTCTGACTATCTGGCGCACATACATCTCTGCGAGTCTCTCTGTAGACGTACCCACTTTGAATGGTAGGAAGTGGGCCGATTTGGTCAACCTGTCCACGATGACCCAAATCGCATCCTTCCCGCCTGGAGAACGGGGAAGTCCAGAAACAAAATCCATGGTCACATGCTCCCATTTCCACTCTGGAATGGGTAGCGGCTGGAGTAATCCTCCTGGCCTCTGCCTCTCCGCCTTCACCTGCTGGCACACTAAGCATCGGGATACGAAGCGTGCTACCTCCCGCTTCATCCCGTACCACCATACATGCTGTCTCAGATCTCTATACATCTTATTGGCACCTGGATGCATAGAGTACTGGGATCGATGCGCCTCCTGGAGAACCTCCTCGCGCAACGACCCACTCGGCACACACAACCTGGTACCGTGCCGCAAGGAACCATCATCAGCAATGGTGAAGTCGTCTGCTAAACCCATCTGAACCTGCTCCCTGATGCTCCTCAGGGACTCATCCTCAAACTGTGTAGCCCTGATCCGGTCTACCAACTCTGACTGAATCTGCAGTCCCCACATCTGCATCTCAACTCCAGGCACTATCACCTCAATGCCCAAGCTCTCTAGATCTGCCAGAAGATAACGATCTGTAGTCAGGCACATAGCTACCGGATACCTGCTCAATGCATCCGCAACTACGTTCGCCTTCCCTGGATGATACTGCAATGATATGTCGAAGTCTTTCATCAACTCCAACCATCTCCTCTGCCTCATGTTCAGCTCTTTTTGGGTAAACACATACTTCAAGCTCTTGTGGTCTGTGAAGATCTCCACACGCTCTCCGTATAAATAGTGTTTCCACAACTTAAGAGCAAAGATGACCGCTGCCAACTCCAAATCGTGGGTAGGGTAATTCTTCTCATGAGGACGTAATTGCCTGGAAGCATAGGCAATCACCCTCCCATTCTGCTGCAACACACAACCAGTCCCTTTCCCGATGCATCACTATAGATAGTGAATCCTCCAGAACCTGATGGCAACGTCAACACTGGAGCTGTCGTCAACCTCCTCTTCAGCTCATCAAAGGCGATCTGGCACTCCTCTGACCAAACAAACTCCACGTCCTTCCGGGTCAGCCTGGACAACGGCTCTGCAATCCGGGAAAAATCCTGAACAAATCTCCTGTAGTAGCCTGCCAGTCCCAAGAAACTCCTGACCTCGGCTACTGAACTCGGAGCACTCCATGCCTCAACTGCCACGATCTTTCTCGGATCCACCGAGATACCCTCTCCAGTCACCACATGACCAAGGAATTCCACCTTGTCAAGGAAGAACTCACACTTCGAGAGCTTTCCATAAAGCTCCTCCTTCCTGAGAGTCTCCAGCACTATCCTCAGATGCTCCTCGTGCTCCTCTGGGGTCTTCGAATACACCAAGATGTCATCTATAAACACCACCACAAACCTGTCCAGATGCTGATGGAACACCTTGTTCATCAGATTCATGAACACTGCCGGGGCATTAGTCAACCCAAACGGCATCACCAAGAACTCATACTGTCCATATCTGGTCCGAAAAGCTGTCTTCGGAATATCCTCCTTCCTGACTTTCACCTGGTGGTAGCCTGTCCTCAGATCAATCCTGGAAAACACCCTCGCTCCGCTCAACTGGTCAAAAAGATCATCAATGCGCGGCAGCGGATACTTGTTCTTGATTGTGAGGCTGTTCAGAGCCCTGTAGTCGATACACATCCGTATCGACCCATCCTTCTTCGGCACAAAAAGTACCGGAGCACCCCACGGAGAAGAACTAGATCTGATAAATCCCTTGTCCTGTAGCTCATCCACCTGCTTCTTCAACTCTACCAGCTCACTGTTGCTGACTCTATAGACGTGCTGGGATATCGGCTCCGCGCCTGGCACCAAGTCTATAGAGAACTCCACGTCTCTGTCCGGAGGTAACCCTGGCAACTCCTCCGGAAAGACATCCATATACTCCTCTATCAGTGGATGTAGCGACCTCGGCTCTACCACCAGGGCTCCGCAGAAGACTCCCTCGGTCTGCTCCGCTGCTCCTCTGGCAAACTGAAACTCTGGCTCACCCGGCGGACTGAACAAAACTCTGCCTCCACGACAATCTATACTAGCACAATGCGTACTCAACCAATCCATCCCGAGTACAACATCGTAGCTCGGAAGTGGCATTACGAGTAGGCACACACTCAACTCCCGGCCTCCCAAGGTAACTCTCCGGTCTCTGCAGACATCACGGACTAGGATGATACCACCCCCGGTCGTGATCTTGCAGAGTCTAGCTAAAGGTTCAGCAACAAGATGGTGTCTAACAGCAAAAGATACAGACACAAAGCTATGGGAAGCACCGGAATCAAATAAAGCAAGTGCTGGAATGGAATCAAGGAGAACAGAACCTGAGATAACATCACCAACTAGCTCGGCCTCGTCCATTGTCAGGGCAAAAGCTCGCCCCTGCTGTCCTCCTCGGTGCTGCTGCTGGTGCTGGGCGAACCTCTGCTGCTGAGTCTGCAAAGGCTGACCTCTCTGCTGCGCTGCAGGTGCTCTGGCTGGTGCCCTCTGAGCGGCTCCTCCGCCCTGAGCTGTACGGGCAAGCGCTAAAGGACAATCCTTCAGCTGGTGGTCTGCGGCGCCACACAATAAACATCTGCCCAGCCTCTTTCTGCATATGTCCCATCCGTGCCCTGGCTTCTTACAGAAAGGGCAAACGATGGGCTGCCTCTGGCCCTGCTGCTGACCCTGCCTCTGCTGCTGAGGCGCCTGCCGGAAGGGCGCCCGACCCTGACCCTGGTGCTGCTGGGTCTGCTGGAATGGCCTCTTGGCCGGGCCTGCACTGCTGCCTGCTCCGGAAGTGTCTCTGCCCCTCTTCGTCTTCAGCTCCAAATCATCCTCAGCCCTCTGAGCATCGCTGACAATCTGCTCGAAGGTCGCCTCGCGGTCGCTCCTAGTCAAGGACTTGACCGCCATGACTAAGCCCTTGCGGAACTTCCGCGCCTTCGCTGCCTCTGACAACCCCTCAACAAATCTGCCCAGACGGCAGAACTCCGCTGCATACTCATCCACCAGCATACTCCCCTGGACGAGCGCCTCGAACTGACTCTCTAAGGCACTGAGAGCCACGTCCGGGAAGAACTTCTCCTTGAAAAGCTTCTTGAAAGCCTCCCAAGTCAATCCCGGAGCTGCTATCCGCGTATCAGTGCGGAACCAAGTAAGGGCAAGGTCGAACATCTGGCTGCCCGCTGCCTCTATCTGCATGCTGGCTGGGATCATCGCCAGCCTGAAAATGCCCTCTATATGCTCGATCCAGTCGTCGGCGTACAGGATCCCCTCTGTGCCGCGGAACTCCTTCGGCCGCATCCTCTGGAAGTCGATGATAGTACCCGGCCTAGGATACTGAGCCTGCTCTGGCTGTGGCTGGATCTGAGCCACTCTGTCGACCGCTGTCAAAGCCACCTGATGAGCATTCTCAATGCCCATCCTCATAATATCTGCCTGGCGGTGCTGCGCATCCATCATCTCTCGGAAGAATGCGAACAACTGCGTAGCATCTACTGGCGCAGGCGGTGGTGGAGGAGGTACCACCGGGACAACTGGGGTGGCTCTCGGATCAATGGGAGTAAGGGGATCTCCGAGAGAAACTGAAGCTCCCTCAACCGCAGGAGTGGCGAGTGGAGCGGTAGCGGCTGCCGGAAGTCGAGCAGGTCGAGAGGTGGCAGACCTCTCGGTGGCAGCTGCTGGGGCGGTGCGCTGAGATCTGGTCTTCGGAGGCATCCTGAACACAGATCAAAAGAAGTCAATACAGTGCAAGAAACGATAACACCAATGAAGGACAGTAATATTGCAAAAGAAACAATTTCAGGAAAATTAAGATAGCAAGAAAAATCAGGAGGGGTCCTAGTTGTGATTGAGCACACTCTCTCTCAGCCTATATCCTATATCCTACTGCAGGTAAACTAAAAAGTCGACCTGCATGGGCCACCACCAAAAACGTGTCACGACCCGCACCCGAAAATCGGGCATGAGCCGTGGGTACGTCCAGCCTACGCCGCAGAATCGGCGGTAGAACGCTGTAAAGGTCCGTTCTAGGTCAACCATATCTATCTATATCTCACTGAAAAATCCGGCATGACCTCTCCAAAAGGAGGGCAAAACCACGCAATATATATATCAAATAATCTTCTCCCGAAGGAGGGCAACCACGCAATATATATATGAATCTCAATCACAAAATCTAGGGGAAGAAATAAGCACGATATGATATAAACAAAGAAAACCAGAACCAAGAGAGCAAGACAATCCAAAATGATACAGTCCAAGTCTAAAAGCTACAACATCTCACAGAAGCACAAAAGAATAAGTACAGTCATCCAAAATACAACCACTGGAAAAACCCAGGAAACCCACCTAGCTAACTAGGGTGCTATAGGCGTCTCCTCGGCGCACTCCTCCTCGGGGTCACAACAGTCGTCAACACCAGGCCCGTAGAACGTAGGGCAATAGTCCTCAGGATCCTCTGGAAAAAATATGCCCAGTCAGGACTGGAGCGAAGTACATAACTCTGAAAGCAACTCCAAATGCATGGTAAGGTGTATATGACGAGCAATAGAAAAGTAATCAAGATGCACAGGAAATAAATATATGCTGGAGCACAATAAATAGCTGTAATATAAACTGGAGAACAATACAAGTAGTGGAAAAGTAACTGCAGGTGAGAAACATGAATACTAGCTAAGTGCCTTGAGCACAAGTTCGTTATATGATCGGCTTAGGTTGCACATGAAAGTCACTACGATAACTCCGTTATGCGTGAGTTGCATAACCGACATACACATGAATACTGTTTGGCTTTGATCATATAACCAACTCACTACTCCCCTCCCCCACTAATACCATTGGATCCAACCACAACACGCTACGTACATGATAATAGCTCGCGCACACGAAGGCGAGAGCACAAGAAGCACATGATAGCACATGATAATCAATACCCGAAGCACATGATGAAATACACGTGATAGAGTACCCGCTGAACACGGTAAGGGGGATAGCACCTCATGACGGGATCCACTAGTACCAGCTCGTGTAATAATGTGTCAGAATCAAGTATTACAGTTCTAGAACAAGTGATATAAACGCTATCATGAAATGGAAACTATCAGAGGTAGGTACTCGCCTGATGTCCTGAGCAACTGATGAGGATCGAGGTCCGGACCGGTGTCGCAGGGACCTAATGCGAAAAACAAGGATTAAACAGGGTTCTAAGCATTTAAACTGATATAAAATAATTAAAAACAGGCTTCTAGGGCTATTCTAGGTCGAACGGGTCAAACCGGTGAAAATCGGGTCAAAAAGTCAACCCGGGGTCCAAAAAGTCAACTCTAGGTCAAAACTAGGTCAAACGTTGACTTTTACGGTCAACGGGGACAATTATGGTCAAAGCTAGGTCAAACTAGGGTGCCCCTGAAATTCTAGGTCAAACCGAGCTCATTAAGCCACTAAACTCACAAACTCGCCTAATCGAGATACCGGGATACCCTCGGTATCCGATACCTCGCCCTAGGCCACGCACCCCGTCTAAACCCGCTAAAACCTATGCTAGCACGCGTAATTATATACATATAAACATATAAAAATCACTCCAAAGCATTTCCTAGGCTAATGCTCAAATACCCCGCTCGAAACTCAATACCTTGAATATCTCAAGGTATCGAGATACCTCGGTATCTCAAGGTATTGAGGTTTCGCCCTAAGGCCCTCTAACTAGCTATTTAGCTACTAATTATATACCTAATTATTAATCTAGGCTAGGTAATATATATATATCTACCATATATATATACATCTAAGTATGTATATACCTATGTATTTAGATATCCACACACATTTACCCGATTACCCAATACCTTACCTAATCATAACATATATATATATATTACCTATCAAGATATCTATATATATATAACTAACTATAGGTATATAGATATCTATCTCCTAGATAGATAAAACTACCTATCTACCTATCTACCTATCTAGTATCCATAGATATAGGTATCTATCTATCCATCTACTTATCTATATATCTATCTAAGTAACTATCTATATATCTAATTATCTAATCTATAATACTATCTATCTATCTATTTTAGTAACTATCTACCTATCTAAAACCTAGCTACCTTGCTCCCCGCTGCATATACTAGCTGCTGCTGCTGCTTGTGCTGATCCTGCTGCTGCTGCTCTTGCTACTGCTGCTGCTCTTGTTGCTGCTGGAGCTGCTGCTCCTCTATGCTACTGCTGCTGCTCCTCTATGCTACTGCTGCTGCCCCATATGGCTGCTGCTGCTGCAGCAGATAGCTGCAGCCACTGTGCTGTCCTCCCCCCCCCTTTCCTCTCACACATACACACACACACACCCATATATATACATATATATATCACTATCTATATATATATATACATACATATATATCTATATACATATAACTAGATACATATATATACACACACTTAACTACACACTCTAACACACACACACTAGCACACTCACACACTAAAACACACACACACATAAATATACACATAGCTACGAATATATATATAAACACACAAAATATATATATATATCAATACACACACTCTAAGACATATACACACACACACATATATTCAAATATATATATATATACACACGAGCACACTTACACATATACACATATATATACACATAGACATATACACACATAAGCACATAGATATAAATACACTCATATATATATAAATATATATACATAAACAAACATACATATAAATATATACATATATTTATATATATATATATACACATATACACAACCACCACACAATGCACACAACACTCAAACCACACGCCCTACTCACGCCCAACGACCCCGACACTCACCAATACCCTAAAATATATAAAATATAGCCCGAAAACTCTAGCACACACTCCCCGATACTAACCCAACGCGCGCACAAAGCCGAAACGAGGAAACCAAGTCGAAATGGCCGTTCGGTCATTTCGACGAACACGTGGTGCGCGGCTCGGAAAACCTCCTGAAACGCACACCAAACGAACTCGGAATCGGCCCAAAATTTACCCACGCGCTCTACACGATGTCTAGATCCTAGAAAATGTGCTCCCACGTCGATTCTAGGCCCGTGGCGGAAACGCACACAAACTTAGAATCGGCGACGACGAAAAGCCCCAATTTCGCCCGAAACGCCCGTTTCTCCGCGACGCGGCTTCCCGTGTCCGAACGGAGACACGCACTCACCCTCTAGACACCCGACAACGTCTACCTAGGTCCATCTAACCTAGGGCATCACCCAAAGTTGGGCCAAATTCGGATTCCACCCGAATTCGACACAAAACCTAATGTCAAAGTCTCTAAACTCACCCAAACTAGTTCCAACTTCCTCCTACGGGTAGGGTTAGGGTCTAGGAAGGTTCTACAACACTAATTACACTACACAAAAATAATTAGGAAGGGGAAAGTTAGGTTTTACCTCTTGGGAGTTGGAATCCCAAGGCCAAAGTCTCAAATTCCCTCCAAATCAACTCCCTCAAGCTCCAAGCTACCAATTCTAGCTCTCACACTAGATCTAGGCTTCTCACACCTAGGTTAGAGAAAATGTAAGGTTAGGGTTAGCTTAAAGAAGAATGAATGGAAGAAAGAAAGAAGAAAAATGGAAGAAAACTCACTTGGAGAAAGAAGGAAGAAGAAAGGAGAAGTGGAGAAGAAGAAGAAGTGAAGAAGTGGAATGAAGAGGAGAGGGGGGGCTGCTCCTTGCTGCTGGAATCGGGTGTGGGGGTAGGTAGGGGCCGGCCACATGCTATTAAAGGGATTTACAACTTCCAAATTCCCAAAACGCCCCTATTCACTCGGTTTTGGGTTCCGGGTCTCCAAATGCACTCAAACTAGTTCCAAAACTCTCCAACTAACCTCCTAAAAATAAAATAATAATTCTAAGCCCCAAAATAATTCTCACAAGGGTGTGGGCTGGGTCGGACATGGGTCCACTAGGGTCTGACATGGGTCCAGGCTAGCCAAAACCCTAAAACAATCAAAATAAAAAAATAAGACAAGCACTAATTAATTATAAATATAAATAATTAAATACAATACACCAAAAACGTGTCACGACCCGCACCCGAAAATCGGGCATGAGCCGTGGGTACGTCCAGCCTACGCCGCAGAATCGGCGGTAGAACGCTGTAAAGGTCCGTTCTAGGTCAACCATATCTATCTATATCTCACTGAAAAATCCGGCATGACCTCTCCAAAAGGAGGGCAAAACCACGCAATATATATATCAAATAATCTTCTCCCGAAGGAGGGCAACCACGCAATATATATATGAATCTCAATCACAAAATCTAGGGGAAGAAATAAGCACGATATGATATAAACAAAGAAAACCAGAACCAAGAGAGCAAGACAATCCAAAATAATACAGTCCAGGTCTAAAAGCTACAACATCACAGCATCAAAAGAATAAGTACAGTCATCCAAAATACAAACCACTGGAAAAACCCAGGAAACCCACCTAGCTAACTAGGGTGCTATAGGCGTCTCCTCGGCGCACTCCTCCTCAGGGTCACAACAGTCGTCAACACCAGGCCCGTAGAACGTAGGGCAATAGTCCTCAGGATCCTCTGGAAAAATATGCCCAGTCAGGACTGGAGCGAAGTACATAACTCTGAAAGCAACTCCAAATACATGGTAAGGTGTATATGACGAGCAATAGAAAAGTAATCAAGATGCACAGGAAATAAATATATGCTGGAGCACAATAAATAGCTGTAATATAAACTGGAGAACAATACAAGTAGTGGAAAAGTAACTGCAGGTGAGAAACATGAATACTAGCTAAGTGCCTTGAGCACAAGTTCGTTATATGATCGGTTTAGGTTGCACATGAAAGTCACTACGATAACTCCGTTATGCGTGAGTTGCATAACCGACATACACATGAATACTGTTTGGCTTTGATCATATAACCAACTCACTACTCCCCTCCCCCACTAATACCATTGGATCCAACCACAACACGCTACGTACATGATAATAGCTCGCGCACACGAAGGCGAGAGCACAAGAAGCACATGATAGCACATGATAATCAATACCCGAAGCACATGATGAAATACACGTGATAGAGTACCCGCTGAACACGGTAAGGGGGATAGCACCTCATGACGGGATCCACTAGTACCAGCTCGTGTAATAATGTGTCAGAATCAAGTATTACAGTTCTAGAACAAGTGATATAAACGCTATCATGAAATGGAAACTATCAGAGGTAGGTACTCGCCTGATGTCCTGAGCAACTGATGAGGATCGAGGTCCGGACCGGTGTCGCAGGGACCTAATGCGAAAAACAAGGATTAAACAGGGTTCTAAGCATTTAAACTGAAATAAAATAATTAAAAATAGGCTTCTAGGGCTATTCTAGGTCGAACGGGTCAAACCGGTGAAAATCGGGTCAAAAAGTCAACCCGGGGTCCAAAAAGTCAACTCTAGGTCAAAACTAGGTCAAACGTTGACTTTTACGGTCAACGGGGACAATTATGGTCAAAGCTAGGTCAAACTAGGGTGCCCCTGAAATTCTAGGTCAAACCGAGCTCATTAAGCCACTAAACTCACAAACTCGCCTAATCGAGATACCGGGATACCCTCGGTATCCGATACCTCGCCCTAGGCCACGCACCCCGTCTAAACCCGCTAAAACCTATGCTAGCACGCGTAATTATATACATATAAACATATAAAAATCACTCCAAAGTATTTCCTAGGCTAATGCTCAAATACCCCGCTCGAAACTCAATACCTTGAATATCTCAAGGTATCGAGATACCTCGGTATCTCAAGGTATTGAGGTTTCGCCCTAAGGCCCTCTAACTAGCTATTTAGCTACTAATTATATACCTAGTTATTAATCTAGGCTAGGTAATATATATATCTACCATATATATATACATCTAAGTATGTATATACCTATGTATTTAGATATCCACACACATTTACCCGATACCCATTACCTTATCTAATCATAACATATATATATATATTACCTATCAAGATATCTATATATATATAACTAACTATAGGTATATAGATATCTATCTCCTAGATAGATAAAACTACCTATCTACCTATCTACCTATCTAGTATCCATAGATATAGGTATCTATCTATCCATCTACTTATCTATATATCTATCTAAGTAACTATCTATATATCTAATTATCTAATCTATAATACTATCTATCTATCTATTTTAGTAACTATCTACCTATCTAAAACCTAGCTACCTTGCTCCCCGCTGCATATACTAGCTGCTGCTGCTGCTTGTGCTGATCCTGCTGCTGCTGCTCTTGCTACTGCTGCTGCTCTTGTTGCTGCTGGAGCTGCTGCTCCTCTATGCTACTGCTGCTGCTCCTCTATGCTACTGCTGCTGCCCCATATGGCTGCTGCTGCTGCAGCAGATAGCTGCAGCCACTGTGCTGTCCTCCCCCCCCCTTTCCTCTCACACATACACACACACACACCCATATATATACATATATATATCACTATCTATATATATATATACATACATATATATCTATATACATATAACTAGATACATATATATACACACACTTAACTACACACTCTAACACACACACACTAGCACACTCACACACTAAAACACACACACACATAAATATACACATAGCTACGAATATATATATAAACACACAAAATATATATATATATCAATACACACACTCTAAGACATATACACACACACACATATATTCAAATATATATATATATACACACGAGCACACTTACACATATACACATATATATACACATAGACATATACACACATAAGCACATAGATATAAATACACTCATATATATATAAATATATATACATAAACAAACATACATATAAATATATACATATATTTATATATATATATATACACATATACACAACCACCACACAATGCACACAACACTCAAACCACACGCCCTACTCACGCCCAACGACCCCGACACTCACCAATACCCTAAAATATATAAAATATAGCCCGAAAACTCTAGCACACACTCCCCGATACTAACCCAACGCGCGCACAAAGCCGAAACGAGGAAACCAAGTCGAAATGGCCGTTCGGTCATTTCGACGAACACGTGGTGCGCGGCTCGGAAAACCTCCTGAAACGCACACCAAACGAACTCGGAATCGGCCCAAAATTTACCCACGCGCTCTACACGATGTCTAGATCCTAGAAAATGTGCTCCCACGTCGATTCTAGGCCCGTGGCGGAAACGCACACAAACTTAGAATCGGCGACGACGAAAAGCCCCAATTTCGCCCGAAACGCCCGTTTCTCCGCGACGCGGCTTCCCGTGTCCGAACGGAGACACGCACTCACCCTCTAGACACCCGACAACGTCTACCTAGGTCCATCTAACCTAGGGCATCACCCAAAGTTGGGCCAAATTCGGATTCCACCCGAATTCGACACAAAACCTAATGTCAAAGTCTCTAAACTCACCCAAACTAGTTCCAACTTCCTCCTACGGGTAGGGTTAGGGTCTAGGAAGGTTCTACAACACTAATTACACTACACAAAAATAATTAGGAAGGGGAAAGTTAGGTTTTACCTCTTGGGAGTTGGAATCCCAAGGCCAAAGTCTCAAATTCCCTCCAAATCAACTCCCTCAAGCTCCAAGCTACCAATTCTAGCTCTCACACTAGATCTAGGCTTCTCACACCTAGGTTAGAGAAAATGTAAGGTTAGGGTTAGCTTAAAGAAGAATGAATGGAAGAAAGAAAGAAGAAAAATGGAAGAAAACTCACTTGGAGAAAGAAGGAAGAAGAAAGGAGAAGTGGAGAAGAAGAAGAAGTGAAGAAGTGGAATGAAGAGGAGAGGGGGGGCTGCTCCTTGCTGCTGGAATCGGGTGTGGGGGTAGGTAGGGGCCGGCCACATGCTATTAAAGGGATTTACAACTTCCAAATTCCCAAAACGCCCCTATTCACTCGGTTTTGGGTTCCGGGTCTCCAAATGCACTCAAACTAGTTCCAAAACTCTCCAACTAACCTCCTAAAAATAAAATAATAATTCTAAGCCCCAAAATAATTCTCACAAGGGTGTGGGCTGGGTCGGACATGGGTCCACTAGGGTCTGACATGGGTCCAGGCTAGCCAAAACCCTAAAACAATCAAAATAAAAAAATAAGACAAGCACTAATTAATTATAAATATAAATAATTAAATACAATACACCAAAAACGTGTCACGACCCGCACCCGAAAATCGGGCATGAGCCGTGGGTACGTCCAGCCTACGCCGCAGAATCGGCGGTAGAACGCTGTAAAGGTCCGTTCTAGGTCAACCATATCTATCTATATCTCACTGAAAAATCCGGCATGACCTCTCCAAAAGGAGGGCAAAACCACGCAATATATATATCAAATAATCTTCTCCCGAAGGAGGGCAACCACGCAATATATATATGAATCTCAATCACAAAATCTAGGGGAAGAAATAAGCACGATATGATATAAACAAAGAAAACCAGAACCAAGAGAGCAAGACAATCCAAAATAATACAGTCCAGGTCTAAAAGCTACAACATCACAGCATCAAAAGAATAAGTACAGTCATCCAAAATACAAACCACTGGAAAAACCCAGGAAACCCACCTAGCTAACTAGGGTGCTATAGGCGTCTCCTCGGCGCACTCCTCCTCAGGGTCACAACAGTCGTCAACACCAGGCCCGTAGAACGTAGGGCAATAGTCCTCAGGATCCTCTGGAAAAATATGCCCAGTCAGGACTGGAGCGAAGTACATAACTCTGAAAGCAACTCCAAATACATGGTAAGGTGTATATGACGAGCAATAGAAAAGTAATCAAGATGCACAGGAAATAAATATATGCTGGAGCACAATAAATAGCTGTAATATAAACTGGAGAACAATACAAGTAGTGGAAAAGTAACTGCAGGTGAGAAACATGAATACTAGCTAAGTGCCTTGAGCACAAGTTCGTTATATGATCGGTTTAGGTTGCACATGAAAGTCACTACGATAACTCCGTTATGCGTGAGTTGCATAACCGACATACACATGAATACTGTTTGGCTTTGATCATATAACCAACTCACTACTCCCCTCCCCCACTAATACCATTGGATCCAACCACAACACGCTACGTACATGATAATAGCTCGCGCACACGAAGGCGAGAGCACAAGAAGCACATGATAGCACATGATAATCAATACCCGAAGCACATGATGAAATACACGTGATAGAGTACCCGCTGAACACGGTAAGGGGGATAGCACCTCATGACGGGATCCACTAGTACCAGCTCGTGTAATAATGTGTCAGAATCAAGTATTACAGTTCTAGAACAAGTGATATAAACGCTATCATGAAATGGAAACTATCAGAGGTAGGTACTCGCCTGATGTCCTGAGCAACTGATGAGGATCGAGGTCCGGACCGGTGTCGCAGGGACCTAATGCGAAAAACAAGGATTAAACAGGGTTCTAAGCATTTAAACTGAAATAAAATAATTAAAAATAGGCTTCTAGGGCTATTCTAGGTCGAACGGGTCAAACCGGTGAAAATCGGGTCAAAAAGTCAACCCGGGGTCCAAAAAGTCAACTCTAGGTCAAAACTAGGTCAAACGTTGACTTTTACGGTCAACGGGGACAATTATGGTCAAAGCTAGGTCAAACTAGGGTGCCCCTGAAATTCTAGGTCAAACCGAGCTCATTAAGCCACTAAACTCACAAACTCGCCTAATCGAGATACCGGGATACCCTCGGTATCCGATACCTCGCCCTAGGCCACGCACCCCGTCTAAACCCGCTAAAACCTATGCTAGCACGCGTAATTATATACATATAAACATATAAAAATCACTCCAAAGTATTTCCTAGGCTAATGCTCAAATACCCCGCTCGAAACTCAATACCTTGAATATCTCAAGGTATCGAGATACCTCGGTATCTCAAGGTATTGAGGTTTCGCCCTAAGGCCCTCTAACTAGCTATTTAGCTACTAATTATATACCTAGTTATTAATCTAGGCTAGGTAATATATATATCTACCATATATATATACATCTAAGTATGTATATACCTATGTATTTAGATATCCACACACATTTACCCGATACCCATTACCTTATCTAATCATAACATATATATATATATTACCTATCAAGATATCTATATATATATAACTAACTATAGGTATATAGATATCTATCTCCTAGATAGATAAAACTACCTATCTACCTATCTACCTATCTAGTATCCATAGATATAGGTATCTATCTATCCATCTACTTATCTATATATCTATCTAAGTAACTATCTATATATCTAATTATCTAATCTATAATACTATCTATCTATCTATTTTAGTAACTATCTACCTATCTAAAACCTAGCTACCTTGCTCCCCGCTGCATATACTAGCTGCTGCTGCTGCTTGTGCTGATCCTGCTGCTGCTGCTCTTGCTACTGCTGCTGCTCTTGTTGCTGCTGGAGCTGCTGCTCCTCTATGCTGATGCTGCTGCTGCTCCTCTATGCTACTGCTGCTGCCCCATATGGCTGCTGCTGCTGCAGCAGATAGCTGCAGCCACTGTGCTGTCCTCCCCCCCTTCCAACTCACATACACACACACACATCCATAAACATACATATATATATCACTATCTATATATATATATATACATACATATATATCTATATATCTATAACTAGATACATATATATACACACACTTAACTACACACTCTAACACACACACACTAGCACACTCACACACTAAAACACACACACACATAAATATACACATAGCTACGAATATATATATAAACACACAAAATATATATATATATCAATACACACACTCTAAGACATATACACACACACACATATATTCAAATATATATATATATACACACGAGCACACTTACACATATACACATATATATACACATAGACATATACACACATAAGCACATAGATATAAATACACTCATATATACATAATTATATATACATAAACAAACATACATATATATATAAATATATATATATATACACATATACACAACCACCACACAATGCACACAACACACAAACAACACGCCCCTCGCACGCCCAACGACCCCGACACTCACCAACACCCTAAAATATATAAAATATAGCCTGAAAACTCTAGCACACACTCCCCGATACTAACCCAACGCGCGCACAAAGCCGAAACGAGGAAACCAAGTCGAAATGGCCGTTCGGTCATTTCGACGAACACGTGGTGCGCGGCTCGGAAAACCTCCTGAAACGCACACCAAACGAACTCGGAATCGGCCCAAAATTTACCCACGCGCTCTACACGATGTCTAGATCCTAGAAAATGCGCTCCCACGTCGATTCTAGGCCCGTGGCGGAAACGCACACAAACTTAGAATCGGCGACGACGAAAAGCCCCAATTTCGCCCGAAACGCCCGTTTCTCCGCGACGCGGCTTCCCGTGTCCGAACGGAGACACGCACTCACCCTCTAGACACCCGACAACGTCTACCTAGGTCCATCTAACCTAGGGCATCACCCAAAGTTGGGCCAAATTCGGATTCCACCCGAATTCGACACAAAACCTAATGTCAAAGTCTCTAAACTCACCCAAACTAGTTCCAACTTCCTCCTACGGGTAGGGTTAGGGTCTAGGAAGGTTCTACAACACTAATTACACTACACAAAAATAATTAGGAAGGGGAAAGTTAGGTTTTACCTCTTGGGAGTTGGAATCCCAAGGCCAAAGTCCCAAATTCCCTCCAAATCAACTCCCTCAAGCTCCAAGCTACCAATTCTAGCTCTCACACTAGATCTAAGCTTCTCACACCTAGGTTAGAGAAAATGTAAGGTTAGGGTTAGCTTAAAGAAGAATGAATGGAAGAAAGAAAGAAGAAAAATGGAAGAAAACTCACTTGGAGAAAGAAGGAAGAAGAAAGGAGAAGTGGAGAAGAAGAAGAAGTGAAGAAGTGGAATGAAGAGGAGAGGGGGGGCTGCTCCTTGCTGCTGGAATCGGGTGTGGGGGTAGGTAGGGGCCGGCCACATGCTATTAAAGGGATTTACAACTTCCAAATTCCCAAAACGCCCCTATTCACTCGGTTTTGGGTTCCGGGTCTCCAAATGCACTCAAACTAGTTCCAAAACTCTCCAACTAACCTCCTAAAAATAAAATAATAATTCTAAGCCCCAAAATAATTCTCACAAGGGTGTGGGCTGGGTCGGACATGGGTCCACTAGGGTCTGACATGGGTCCAGGCTAGCCAAAACCCTAAAACAATCAAAATAAAAAAATAAGACAAGCACTAATTAATTATAAATATAAATAATTAAATACAATACACTATTTATCAATAATCAATAATAAAAAAAAAAAAATATACCCTATTTTCTAGAATTGGGTAGTGACAAGCCTACCCTCCTTAAAATAATTTCGTCCTCGAAATTAAAAGACGAAACTAGGACAGGAATGCAAAGAAAGAACCATACCTCAGGGCTCGAAGAGATAGGGGTATCGCTCGCGCATTTCATCCTCCCTCTCCCAGGTCGACTCTCCTGGAGAGTGATGCCTCCACGCGACGCGAACCAAGGGAATAGTCTGGTTCCTCAACACCTTCTCCCGCCGATCCAGAATCTCCACCGGCTGCTCTGGATAGCTAAGAGTAGGGCCCACTGCGATCTCCGAGTGATCCAATACGTGACTGGGATCCGCCACGTACCGTCTCAACTGCGATACGTGGAACACATCATGAACTCCCTCCAGCGTAGGCGGCAACTCAAGCCTATACGCCACGGCGCCGACCCTCTCAAGAACACGGAAGGGTCCGACGAAACGTGGGCTAAGCTTCCCGCCTCCACCGAAGCGAATAGTGCCCCGCGTCGGAGAAATCCTCAGGAACACCAGATCTCCAACCTAGCACAAACAAGGTCTCTGCACTTAGTCTAAAACAAGCAATCACAAGCAAACACAAGAACAAAATCTAGATTCTAAGCTATACCTCGAACTCCAAAGGTCTCCGGTGGCTATCGGCCCAATGCCGCTGCCTGTCCTGCGCCACCCGAAGTCTATCTCTAATGAGCTTGACCTTCTCCGCTGCATCAACCACCATCTCCGGGCCAAGCAAAGCTCTCTCACCTACAGTGCAGCAGCAGCTGCAGCCACTGTTTGCTGTCCTCCCCCCCCTTTTCCTCTCACATACACACACACACACACCCATATATATATATATACATATATATATCACTATCTATATATATATATATATACATACATATATATATCTATATATCTATAACTAGATATCTATATATATATACACTCATCTACACACTCTAACACACACACTAACACACTCACACACTAATACACACACACATAAATATATATACATATCTACATATATATATACACTCAAAATATATATATACACACACTCTAAACTATATATATATCTACACACACTCTCAACTATATATATATACATACACCTATATATATATATACATACACACACAAGCACACTTACACATATACATATATATATACACATAGACATATACACACATAAGCACATAGATATAAATATACTCATATATATATAAATATATATACATAAACAAACATACATATAAATATATACATATATTTATATATATATATATACACATATACACAACCACCACACAATGCACACAACACTCAAACCACACGCCCTACTCACGCCCAACGACCCCGACACTCACCAATACCCTAAAATATATAAAATATAGCCCGAAAACTCTAGCACACACTCCCCGATACTAACCCAACGCGCGCACAAAGCCGAAACGAGGAAACCAAGTCGAAATGGCCGTTCGGTCATTTCGACGAACACGTGGTGCGCGGCTCGGAAAACCTCCTGAAACGCACACCAAACGAACTCGGAATCGGCCCAAAATTTACCCACGCGCTCTACACGATGTCTAGATCCTAGAAAATGCGCTCCCACGTCGATTCTAGGCCCGTGGCGGAAACGCACACAAACTTAGAATCGGCGACGACGAAAAGCCCCAATTTCGCCCGAAACGCCCGTTTCTCCGCGACGCGGCTTCCCGTGTCCAAACGGAGACACGCACTCACCCTCTAGACACCCGACAATGTCTACCTAGGTCCATCTAACCTAGGGCATCACCCAAAGTTGGGCCAAATTCGGATTCCACCCGAATTCGACACAAAACCTAATGTCAAAGTCTCTAAACTCACCCAAACTAGTTCCAACTTCCTCCTACGGGTAGGGTTAGGGTCTAGGAAGGTTCTACAACACTAATTACACTACACAAAAATAATTAGGAAGGGGAAAGTTAGGTTTTACCTCTTGGGAGTTGGAATCCCAAGGCCAAAGTCCCAAATTCCCTCCAAATCAACTCCCTCAAGCTCCAAGCTACCAAATCTAACTCCCACACTAGATCTAGGCTCCTCACACCTAGGTTAGAGAAAATGTAAGGTTAGGGTTAGCTTAAGGAAGAAGGAATGAAGAAGAAAGAAGAAAAATGGAAGAAAACTCACTTGGAGAAAGAAGGAAGAAGAAAGGAGAAGTGGAGAAGAAGAAGGAATGAAGAAGAAGAAGTAAATAAAGAGGAGGGGGCTGCTGTGGCTGTTCTCACGGGTGGGGGTGGTAGGTAGGGGCCGGCCTAGCTAATAAATGGGGTTTTACAACTTTCCAAATTCCCAAAACGCCCCTATTCACTCGGTTTTGGGTTCCGGGTCTCCAAATGCACTCAAACTAGTTCCAAATCTCACCAACTAACCTCCTAAAAATAAAATAATAATTCTAAGCCCCAAAATAATTCTCACAAGGGTGTGGGCTGGGTCGGACATGGGTCCACTAGGGTCTGACATGGGTCCAGGCTAGCCAAAACCCTAAAACAATCAAAATAAAAAAAATAAGACAAGCACTAATTAATTATAAATATAAATAATTAAATACAATACACTATTTATCAAATAAAAAAAATATAACCCTATTTTCTAGAATTGGGTAGTGACACGGCTCTTTCCATATTTTAAATACAATATGGTTGTCGAACGACAACAACATAAAGTAACCTTTTGGACGAGCCAAAATTGGACTAGCCGACTGCTAAAAGATCCTGAACCATCATCTGGCCAGGTTTGGACAGTAGACACGTCTTCCTCAGAGGAGGAAGCAGACGGAGAAGTAGTAGGAGCCACGTATTCCTCGGAAGAGGAAGAAGACGAAGGAGTAGGAGGAGCCGGTTTCTTCAAACGAGATTTGCGCGGCGGCGTCGCAGTGACTTGTCTATGTGGCTCGGGTTCAGCGATTCTGAGTGGTCTCTCAACCACACGGTCCACGTTGCTCCTCTTAATTCTGTCATTTATTTCTGAACGTTACAAAATGTTTCTGAACCAGTTTTGTGTCCAGGTTCGTTATTTATTCTCTTGTGTAATGTCTGAATTAATAGAGAATTAATTCTGACCGTTACACAACAGTTTTATATATATCGGACTGTTTTCTTTGTAAATCATATCAGAAAATATTCATACGAAAACTCTGTCAACATTCTGTTGTTAGAAATATTATTGTTTTTTCTTTTTACTAAAATTTCAGAATACAAAAAATAAAATTTAAATAGATGTTACCGGCCTCTGGGAAAGTCGTGCACGAAGTACTGCCCTAAGAGTTTATTCGGGATCTGTGTGCAGACGGTCCCGAAGCTCCTAGTGGTAAAACCCCCGCACTACCGGTATCTCGTTGCCGCACACGACTTG
This sequence comes from Iris macrosiphon, assembly GCA_036927795.1. NCBI lineage: Eukaryota > Viridiplantae > Streptophyta > Magnoliopsida > Asparagales > Iridaceae > Iris > Iris macrosiphon. The sequence goes on along the minus strand of JAYESA010000015.1, from coordinate 1,535,018 downwards.
GAGAGAATGACTAGGACTTAGCTCTGCCCAGAGCTTGGAGATGAAGAGGAATGAACAGAATATTGAGAGAGGTTCTGAGTAGAAAATTTTCTGATCCGATTTACAAAGAACACAACTGAATATATAAAACATTTGTGTAACGGTCAGAATTAATTTACGATTAATTCAGCCATTACACGAATGAACCTGGACATGAATAATTGTAACGGTCCAAAACGTTCAGAATTAATTTTGTAACGTTTAGAATAAATTCCAACGGTTAAGAAAAAATTAAATGAAAGAAAGAAGAGAAGCAAAAATATTTTAGGGTCCCAGCCCGAACCCGAAGAGGAAATCGGATCGGCATTCGGAGCCCGCAGATGTGGGCGCGTACCCGCACCCGTTACGCACGCCGAACCGAACCGAGCCGAGCCGGGCCGGGCGGCGGCGGCGGCGCGTGCGTGTGGCCCAAGGGGTTCCCCACACAACAACTTAATAGAGCAAAGGAGAGAAAGTAATATATGTACACAAGAGGGCTTTGGTGCATCCGATGTGGGACTAAAGAAAAAAAGAGGAATTGAACTTTTGCAAGAGAACACAACCAAAACCAACAATCCCCCCCCAAAAGGTCAAGTTCCGAAACAGAGATAAGAGTGAAGTAAACGGAGAGAGAGCATCTGGGCAGTAAAATACTATGCATAGATGAGATGGACTACAGCCTTGAATCTCACGTAGTGACTATTGCCTTAATCTGAAGAAGTGCTTGATGGACTATGCCTTGAATCAGACTTCTTGAGCCAGATTTAGAAAATAGCACACATAGTACGCTAGAGGTCCTTGGTCTATCGGGGGCGCTTTTAAATGGCCATGCGCTCTTTCCACATTCATGAGAGTTGTCTGGGATCGCCCTGTCCCATAGTCGCGGCCTTCACGACCTCTCATATAGGTAAGTCCTTAATGGTTGGTGATATGAATCAACCTAGCATTACAGCTTGGACCTATTAAGAGTTTAAACTCATCCTAACCATATCACACAGGAACACTGTCACCATAGGGATGGGGAATTATTGTACACATGTACAGCCGCTTGGGCTTTATTTTAATGAGACTTTTAATCTCGAGTCAGTGTTCCATAAAGTCACCTAAGTTCAGCTTGTTTCTACCCATTGAACCGGCTTCTTGGGATCTCCAGTCAGACTCGGTTGGGTTGCCACTGCTGGTGACTAACTTATGGGCTTAACCCCATCTCCCTCGATGATTCTAGGATCAAAGTCCTAGACAGACCCTTCGTCAAGTGATCTGCAAGGTTCTTTTCTGACTTTGTATAGTCAAGAACCACATATTTGCCTAGTAGGCTTTTGATTGACTTGAAGAGCAGCTGCAGGTGCCTGTTCATCTTAGCATTCACAGAATCATGCTTTAGTAGTTCAATAACAGATTTATTATCACAATTTATAGAAATTGTAGGAACAGGACTAAGAGAAACAGGTATATGCATAATAAGATTTTTAAGCCATTCAGCTTCTGTGCAAGTTGTATCTAGAGCTATCATTTCAGAGTCCATTGTACTCCTAGCTATGATAGTTTGCTTACAAGAGCTCCAGGAGATCGCAGATCCTCCTAGAGTAAATACATATCCAGTAGTAGATTTTATATCATGTGAGTCGGTTACCCAGTTTACACCTGAATAACCTTCTATGATATCAGGGTGCCTAGTAAAATGAAGTTTGTAATCTAGGGTGCCCTTGAGATATCTAAATACCCTATCCAAGGCAGTCCAATGTGACTGATTTGGGTTACTGGTATATCTGCTTAGTCTTCCAATAGCAAATGCAATATCAGGTCTTGTCCTGTTTGTTATATACATAAGGGAGCCTATCATCTGTGAATATTTATGTTGTTCCAAAGGTGATCCTTCATTCTTTTTCAGTACAATACTGCTGTCATAAGGAGTAAGGACAGGTTTTTTATCAAATAACTCAAATCTTTTTAGCATTTTTTCAATGTGCTAAAGATAGAGTATAACCCTCTTGGCCTTTGGTCACTTGCATTCCTAAAATTAAGTTGGCTTCTCCTAGGTCTTTCATATCAAACTGGCTAGATAAATAGTTCTTCCTCTAGATCTCCATTCAAGAATGCTGTCTTTACATCCATTTGATAGATTAGCATATCATGAATGGATGCTAAGGCCAAGAGAGTTCTAATGGATGTGATCCTAGCTACAGGAGAGTAGGTATCAAAATAATCTAACCCTTTCTAATGGATTCTCAGCTTCAGATTTGAAAAACTTAAAACTATCTAGAACTTCATCTTTGGTTTTGAGAAGGTAGATATAACAATACTTTGAATAATCATCTATAAATGTAACCAAGTATTTTCTACCGCCTCTAGTCAAAATCCTATTTGAGTCACATACACATCACTATGGATAAGTTCTAGAAGGTCAGAATTTCTTTCTACATATTTGAAAGGTAATCTAGTGTGTTTGGCTTGAACACAGATTTTACATTTGTGTTTGTCATCTATTGGAGTCTTGGGAATAAGATCTAAGGTCATCATCCTTTTAATAGAACTTAGGTTCACATGACCTAGTCTGCCATGCCAAACATTTGAAGATTCTATATTTGAGACAATGAGAGAACAATCAGACATTTTATTCATTGTACTTAAAATGAAAAGACCGTCTTTTACAAAGCCTTTTCCTATAAAAGAGTCATGCTTAGAAAAAACTACTTTATTAGCCTCCATTACAATTTTGTATCCTGAGGCTACAAGAAGGGATCCACTAACTAGGTTTCTCCTGACAGACGGCACATGAAGAACATCATGAAGAGTTAAGATTTTTCCTGATGTCATCTTCAAGTCAACTTTTCCTCTTCCAATAATTTGTGCCGTTGAGCCATCTCCTAGGGTCACACCTCCTCCATCAAACGAAACATGAACATAAGCTCCAGAATCCAACCACCAATCATCAGAATGGTAAGAGAGGTTAATAAGGGGTTGAAAGCTTACAGACCTTAAGGAACTCGAAGAACCTTTGTGAAGCATGTTCGCTTCTGGTCTAACTGAGTCCTTTCCTTTGTAGGAGGTTTGGACAGTTTCCTTCTTCCTATGGTAGCAGTTGGTGACCATATAGTTTGTTTTACCACACACAAAACAAAACCTCTTCTGATCCTGAGTCTGACTGAAGTTCCTAGGTATTTGGTTTTGTTGATGATGGTTGTGGTGGTTAGGCTGAAAATTTTTCTTCTTCTTGAAGAAATTCTTTTTGGGTTTATAAGAAAAATTAGACTTGAGTTTTTCTTGGCCTTCTACAAGGTTTACCTTAGCTTTAGATTCAGTCTTAGGCTTAAACCTTAATCTAATTTGTTCTTCGGTTCTAATTTTCTTCAGGACGTGATTGTAGGTAAGATCTCCTTGTGTATGGATAAGATCCTTAGAAATATCAGACCCAGAGGGAGGTAGCTTGTAGGTGGTCTTTGCTATTTGCAGTCTCTGGGAAAATATAAATTTATTTAATCACAGTGTCTAAGATAGTAGTTTAGGTGGTCTTTGCTAATCAATCTTAAAATCTTTAGTTTTTCAAGTGTTGATCAACTCAGGTTAGCTGTAGGGGCCGGTTCCCAGCTAGCGGTGGTCCGAAGACTCTTAAATACCGTGTCGCTTAGGGTTATTTACACCCGGTTGACAGAAGGACCCTTTCGACTTGTGCCCGAGTTTGTCTCTACTTTGAAACTTTAGATTTGAAGATTTTATTTGCAATTTCCTTTTACTAAACTATTTTTCTTTTGGTCTTAGATTGCTTTGAAAAATACTAAGTGATTAAAAAGAAACAAATTGTGATCAAAAATTGCAATTGACAAAGTTATCAAATGTGCTAACAATATTTAAAACACTTTAAGCAAATTTGCAATTTGTCAATATAGTAAGCAACTTGATAAGTAAACAAATTTCAACTTCTTATTCTTTTTACTAAATAACAACTTCTCATTGTTTATATAGCTACTTCTACCAATTTGATAGTTACTGTAGCAATTTGACTTCTAACAATTTTTTATATAGCTACTGGTACACATTTCAGCTACGTGAGGTTAATTAGGGGTTGAAAGCTTACAGACCTGAAGGAACTCGAAGAACCTTTGTGAAGCATGTTCGCTTTTGGTCTAACTGAGTCCTTTCCTTTGTAGGAGGTCTGGACAGCTTCCTTCTTCCTATGGTAGCAGTAGGTGGCCATATGGTTTGTCATCTACCATGAAATACCTATTAAAGGTTGAAGAATTAAACCTTTTTATTCCGGCATCATCACAGCCGTATTCATCTTCCAAGGCTTTCCACAGTTCTTTAGCGCTCTTGTATTCAAAAAATATATCATACAAGGATTCAGATAATGCGCTTAGAATTCTATGAAAACAATGGAAGTCTATCTCTTTTGGGGTTTTAGGTTTCGATGAGGTGGACACTGCTACGTCAGACTCAGTATCATCAGAATCGTTTGTGATGGGTGTGGACCCATCAATGGCAGAAATAAGTCCTAATGTTGTGAGCCAAAATTTCATTTGGCTCTGCCATCTCTTGAAATATGAACCATTATTGTTAGAAATATTGTTATTTTTTCTTTTTACTAAAATTTCAGAATACAAAAAATAAAATTTAAACAGATGTTACCGGCCTCTGGGGAAGTCGTGCACGAAGCACTGCCGGTAACATCTGTTTAAATTTTATTTTTTGTATTCTAAAATTTTAGTAAAAAGAAAAAACAACAATATTTCTAACAATCTAAGAGTTTATTCGGGATCTGTGTGCAGACGGTCCCGAAGCTCCTAGTGGTAAAACCCCCGCACTACCGGTATCTCGTTGCCGCACACGACTTGGAGAGAACGACCAGGACTTAGCTCTGCCCAGAGCTTGGAGATGAAGACGAAGAACTGAACAGAATGTTGACAGAGTTTTCGTATGAATATTTTCTGATATGATTTACAAAGAAAACAGTCCGATATATATAAAACTGTTGTGTAACGGTCAGAATTAATTCTCTATTAATTCAGACGTTACACAAGAGAATAAATAACGAACCTGGACACAAAACTGGTTCAGAAACATTTTGTAACGTTCAGAAATAAATGACAGAATTAAGAGGAGCAAAAAGTTTTTTAGGGTCCCAGCCCGAACCCGAAGAGGAAATCGGATCGGCATTCGGCGCCCGCAGATGTGGGCGCGTACCCGCACCCGTTACGCGCGCCGAACCGAACCGAACCGAACCGAGCCGAGCCGGGCCGGGCGGCGGCGGCGGTGCGCGCGTGTAGCCCAAGGGGTTCCCCACACAACAACTTAATAGAGCAAAGGAGAGAAAGTAATATATGTACATAGGAAGGTTTTGGTACATCCGATGTGGGACTAAAGAAAGGGAGAGGAATTGAGCTTTTGCAAGAAACAAACAAAAACAAAACCAACAATCCCCCCCCCAAAAGGTCAAGTTCCGAAACAGAGATAAGAGAGTGAAATAAATAGAGAGAGAGAGCATCTGGGCAGTAAAATACTATGCATAGATGAGATGGACCACAGCCTTGAATCTCACGTAGTGACTATTGCCTTAATCTGAAGAAGTGCTTGATGGACTATGCCTTGAATCAGACTTCTTGAACCAGATTTAGAAAAATAGCACACATAGTATGCTAGAGGTCCTTGGTCTATCGGGTGGCGCTTTTAAATGGCCATGCGCTCTTTCCACATTCATGAGAGTTGTCTGGGATCGCCCTGTCCCATAGTTGCGGCCTTCACGACCTCTCATATAGGTAAGTCCTTAATGGTTGGTGATATGAATCAACCTAGCATTACAGCTTGGACCTATTAAGAGTTTAAACTCATCCTAACCATATCACACAGGAACACTGTCACCATAGGGATGGGGAGTCATTGTACACATGTACAGCCTCTTGGGCTTTATTTTAATGAGACTTTAATCTCGAGTCAGTGTTCCATAAAGTCACCTAAGTTCAGCTTGTTTCTACCCATTGAACCGGCTTCTTGGGATCTCCAGTCAGACTCGGTTGGGTTGCCACTGCTGGTGACTAACTTATGGGCTTAACCCCATCCCCCTCGATGATTCTAGGATCAAAGTCCTAGACAGACCCTTCGTCAAGTGATCTGCAAGGTTCTTTTCTGACTTTATATAGTCAAGAACCACATATTTGCCTAGTAGGCTTTTGATTGACTTGAAGCGCAGCTGCAGGTGCCTGTTCATCTTAGCATTCACAGAATCATGCTTTAGTAGTTCAATAACAGATTTATTATCACAATTTATAGAAATTGCAGGAACAGGACTAAGAGAAACAAGTATATGCATAATAAGATTTTTAAGCCATTCAGCTTCTGTGCAAGTTGTATCTAGAGCTATCATTTCAGAGTCCATTGTACTCCTAGCTATGATAGTTTGCTTACAAGAGCTCCAGGAGATCGCAGATCCTCCTAGAGTAAATACATATCCAGTAGTAGATTTTATATCATGTGAGTCGGTTACCCAGTTTGTATCTGAATAACCTTCTATGATATCAGGGTGCCTAGTAAAATGAAGTTTGTAATCTAGGGTGCCCTTGAGATATCTAAATACCCTATCCAAGGCAGTCAAATGTGACTGATTTGGGTTACTGGTATATCTGCTTAGTCTTCCAATAGCAAATGCAATATCAGGTCTTGTCCTGTTTGTTATATACATAAGGGATCCTATCATCTGTGAATATTTATGTTGTTCCAAAGGTGATCCTTCATTCTTTTTCAGTACAATACTGCTGTCATAAGGAGTAAGGACAGGTTTCTTATCAAATAACTCAAATCTTTTTAGCATTTTTTCAATTGAATGTACTAAAGATAGAGTATAACCCTCTTGGCCTTTGGTCACTTGCATTCCTAAAATTAAGTTGGCTTCTCCTAGGTCTTTCATATCAAACTGGCTAGATAAATAGTTCTTCCTCTAGATCTCCATTCAAGAATGCTGTCTTTATATCTATTTGATAGATTAGCATATCATGAATGGATGCTAAGGCCAAGAGAGTTCTAATGGATGTGATCCTAGCTACAGGAGAGTAGGTATCAAAATAATCTAACCCTTTCTAATGGATTCTCAGCTTCAGATTTGAAAAACTTAAAACTATCTAGAACTTCATCTTTGGTTTTGAGAAGGTAGATATAACAATACTTTGAATAATCATCTATAAATGTAAACAAGTATTTTCTACCGCCTCTAGTCAAAATCCTATTTGAGTCACATACACATCACTATGGATAAGTTCTAGAAGGTCAGAATTTATTTCTACATATTTGAAAGGTAATCTAGTGTGTTTGGCTTGAACACAGATTTCACATTTGTGTTTGTCATCTATTGGAGTCTTGGGAATAAGATCTAAGGTCATCATCCTTTTAATAGAACCTAGGTTCACATGACCTAGTCTGCCATGCCAAACATTTGAAGATTCTATATTTGAGACAATGAGAGAACAATCAGACATTTTATTCATTGTACTTAAAATGAAAAGACCGTCTTTTACAAAGCCTTTTCCTATAAAAGAGTCATGCTTAGAAAAAACTACTTTATTAGCCTCCATTATAATTTTGTATCCTGAGGCTACAAGAAGGGATCCACTAACTAGGTTTCTCCTGACAGACGGCACATGAAGAACATCATGAAGAGTTAAGATTTTTCCTGATGTCATCTTCAGGTTAACTTTTCCTCTTCCAATAATTTGTGCCGTTGAGCCATCTCCTAGGGTCACACCTCCTCCACTTGATTCCTGGTAGAATTGATTATTTTTTATTCTTCCAACTGTTCATTTGTTTTACAATTCTTTCATAGCTAAGTCCTGGTCGTTCTCTCCAAGTCGTGTGCGGCGACGAGATACCGGTAGTGCGGGGGTTTTACCACTAGGAGCGTCGGGAACGTCTGCACACAGATCCCGAATAAACTCTTAGGGCAGTGCTTCGTGCACGACTTTCCCAGAGGCCGGTAACATTGTTTAATTTTATTTTTATATTCTAAAATTTTTAAGTAAGTAAAGGACAATTCATATAACAATCTAAGAGTTTATTCGGGATCTGTGTGCAGACGTTCCCGACGCTCCTAGTGGTAAAACCCCCGCACTACCGGTATCTCGTCGCCGCACACGACTTGGAGAGAACGACCAGGACTTAGCTATGCCCAGAGCTTGGAGATGAGGACGAAGAACAAAATGTTGACAGAGTTTGGAGTAAGAATAAGAAGTATTGTTGTTTTTTCTTTCATATCAAACAAACCATATGGCCACCTACTGCTACCATAGGAAGAAGGAAGCTGTCCAGACCTCCTACAAAGGAAAGGACTCAGTTAGACCAGAAGCGAACATGCTTCACAAAGGTTCTTCGAGTTCCTTCAGGTCTGTAAGCTTTCAACCCCTAATTAACCTCTCTTACCATTCTGATGATTGGTGGTTGGATTCTGGAGCTAATGTTCACGTTTCATTTGATCGCTCCTGTTTTTCAAACTATCAGGAATCAAGTGGAGGAGGTGTGACCCTAGGAGATGGCTCAACGGCACAAATAATTGGAAGAGGAAAAGTTGACTTGAAGATGACATCAGGAAAAATCTTAACTCTTCATGATGTTCTTCATGTGCCGTCTGTCAGGAGAAACCTAGTTAGTGGATCCCTTCTTGTAGCCTCAGGATACAAAATTGTATGGAGGCTAACAAAGTAGTTTTTCTAAGCATGACTCTTTTATTGGAAAAGGCTTTGTAAAAGACAGTTTTTTTATTTTAAGTACAATAAATAAAATGTCTGATTGTTCTCTCATTGTCTCTAATATAGAATCTTCAAATGTTTGGCATGGCAGACTAGGTCATGTGAACCTAGGTTCTATTAAAAGATGACCTTAGATCTTATTCCCAAGACTGTAGACGCTGTTTTCATAGGATATGCCTTAGACAGCTATGCCAATAGATTTCTAGTGACTCACTCAGAAGTAAATGAAATCTCTAACAATACCATTATAGAAGCAAGAGATGCAGTTTACTTTGAAAATATATTTTCTTTTAAGGATAGAAGTTCAATCTCTTCCTCCATACCCTCTACTAGTTCTCAAGTCCAAATACCTAGCTCTCAATCTGAACAAGACCTAGGAGAAGCCAACTTAATTTTGGGAATGCGAGTGACCAAAAGCAAAGAGGGTTATACTCTATCTTTAGCACATTCAATTAAAAAAATGCTAAAAAGATTTGAGTTATTTGATAAGAAACTTGTCCTTACTCCTTATGACAGCAGTATTGTACTGAAAAGAATGAAGGATCACATTTGGAACAACATAAATACTCACAGATGATAGGGTCACTTATGTACATAACAAACAAGACAAGACCTGATATTGTATTTCCTATTGGGAGACTAAGTAGATATACCAGTAACCCAAATCAGTCACATTGGACTGCCTTGGATAGGGTATTTAGATATCTCAAGGGCACCATAGATTACAAACTTCATTTTACTAGGCACCCTGATATCATAGAAGGTTATTCAGATGCAAACTGGGTAACCGACTCACATGATATAAAATCTACTACTGGATATGTATTTACTCTAGGAGGATCTGCGATCTCCTGGAGCTCTTGTAAGCAAACTATCATAGCTAGGAGTACAATGGACTCTGAAATGATAACTTTAGATACAACTTGCACAGAAGCTGAATGGCTTAAAAATCTTATTATGCATATACCTGTTTCTCTTAGTCCTGTTCCTACCATTTTTATAAATTGTGATAATAAATCTGTTATTGAACTACTAAAGCATGATTCTGTGAATGCTAAGATGAACAGGCACCTGCAGCTGCGCTTCAAGTCAATCAAAAGCCTACTAGGCAAATATGTGGTTCTTGACTATATAAAGTCAGAAAAGAACCTTGCAGATCACTTGACGAAGGGTCTGTCTAGGACTTTGATCCTAGAATCATCGAGGGGGATGGGGTTAAGCCCATAAGTTAGTCACTAGCAGTGGCAACCCAACCGAGTCTGACTGGAGATCCCAAGAAGCCGGTTCAATGGGTAGAAATAAGCTGAACTTAGGTGACTTTATGGAACACTGACTCGAGATTAAAAGTCTCATTAAAATAAAGCCCAAGCGGCTGTACATGTGTACAATGATTCCCCATCCCTATGGTGACAGTGTTCCTGTGTGATATGGTTAGGATGAGTTTAAACTCTTAATAGGTCCAAGCTGTAATGCTAGGTTGATTCATATCACCAACCATTAAGGACTTACCTATATGAGAGGTCGTGAAGGCCGCGACTATGGGACAGGGCGATCCCAGACAACTCTCATGAATGTGGAAAGTGTGCATGGCCATTTAAAAGCGCCCCCGATAGACCAAGGACCTCTAGCGTACTATGTGTGTTATTTTCTAAATCTGATTCAAGAAGTCTGATTCAAGGCATAGTCCATCAAGCACTTTTTCAGATTAAGGCAATAGTCACTACGTGAGATTCAAGGCTGTAGTCCATCTCATCTATGCATAGTATTTTACTGCCCAGATGCTCTCTCTCTCTATTTACTTCACTCTTATCTCTGTTTCGGAATTTGACCTTTTGGGGGGGATTGTTGGTTTTGCTTTTACTTTTCTTGCAAAAGCTCAATTCCTCTTTCTTTCTTTAGTCCCACATCGGGTGCACCATAGCCCCCTTGTGTACATATATTAGTTTCTTTCCTTTGCTCTATTAAGTTGTTGTGTGGGGAACCCCTTGGGCCACACGCGCGCGCCGCCGCCGCCGCCCGGCCCGGCTCGGCTCGGTTCGGTTCGGTTCGGCGCGCGTAACGGGTGCGGGTATGCGCCCACATCTGCGGGCGCCGAATGCCGATCCGATTTTCTCTTCGGATTCGGGCTGGGACCCTAAAATTCTTTTTGCTCCTCTTTATTCAGTCATTTATTTTTCTGTAACGTTAGAAAATTAATTTCTGAACGTTACAAAATATTTTTGAACCGTTTTTGTGTCCAGGTTCGTTATTTATTCTCTTGTGTAACGTCTGAATTAATAGAGAATTGATTCTGACCGTTACACAAACAGTTTATATATACGTGCTAATTTCTTTGTAAAATCATTCCGGAAAACTTCTTACTCCAAACTCGGTCAACATTTTGTTCTTCGTCCTCATCTCCAAGCTCTGGGCAGAGCTAAGTCCTGGTCGTTCTCTCCAAGTCGTGTGTGGCGACGAGATACCGGTAGTGCGGGGGTTTTACCACTAGGAGCGTCGGAAACGTCTGCACACAGATCCCGAATAAACTCTTAGGGCAGTGCTTCGTGCACGACTTCCCCAGAGGCCGGTAACATTGTTTAATTTTATTTTTATATTCTGAAATTTTTAAGTAAGTAAAAGACCATTTATATAACAATTTCGAGACCCAAAGTCTAACGTCAGATACTTTGGAGACAAAAACCCTAATTTCAACTATTATGTGAGATCCTATTATCAAATAACCCTAAAATTAATGGTCTAAACTCTAATTAGCCCCAAAATTTATACCAAACACACGCTCATGTGATTGTGTTCCACTAATTAATAACTTTCGCATAAATTGCACCACTCTTTTGTGTTGTTTTGAAGTAGTTGGGGGAGTCTACAATACAAATGATAATGTTAGTTATTTATTTTTGTATTAGAAGTGGTGCTTAACTCAACCGACTCTTGTGGCCAATGAGAAGAGTTATAACTTTTCTGGCTGGACGGGGGTCTTATGATCAAACCGCAGGGGAGGGGGGGGGGGGGGAGGGGGGGGGGGGGGGGGGGGTGGCATTGGGCCCAAATGAGCAGTGGGCCCAAATGACATGCAACACAGTGTGCGTAAAGTCTCGTACGTATCACCGGACATCTAAAAAAGAAGAAGAAGTGGTACTTAACTCAATTGTACTCCACCATGTCTTTGTGAGGGGTAGACGAAAAATGGTAATCCCATTAAAATACTACTTTTTTGAATGAAATTATATGCATAAAAATTTGGTAAAAAGTATTAAAGTTTATAAAATTTGTGCAAAGAATACAAAGCTTTAAAAATTTACAGAAGAAAAATCAAAACGTCCAACCATCAGACGTTTTCTCTTAAATTTCCAAAAAATATAGATGAAGAAAAATGTCTATCAATTGGACGTTTATTGGACAGAAAATGTACATCCAATGGACATTTTGGGACATAAAACACTCATACATTTGAAGATTTTAGGAAAGAAACGCCCAACCATTGGGCGTTATTTGGCTTGACCATTTGATGCCAACATAAGGACGTTTATTAGGCATTAAATAGGTTGGTTGTTTGGGAGGGGGTGGTAGGGCTGGACATACAGGTCCAGAGCCCGCGGTTTCGATCCAGCAAGAACCGTATATTGTCCAAATTTACAAGCCAGTTTCTAAATTTTTACATTTAAACGGACCAAGTTGAGGTGAGTCGTGTAAAATAAACGAGGCAGAACGAGTTGTGTTTTCAAAATAAACTGGATTCCGATCCGGCCAATTTATTTTAAAAAATCTTAAAATTTTATAACTATTTCTCATTTCTCAGTACCCACACCACACTAAATTTTTATTTTTAGATATTTCTTTTGTAATGGATTGTTGATTAGCTTGACTTGTTCTTGAATTCTTTCAGAACCAGAGGCTACAAAGTACACAGAGGGATGACAACTACGATTGTAAGCACACATTTACTACATGCACAATCAGTTGTATTTTTACTAGACAATTAGTAAACTAAATTAGTCTCTCTGAATATTGCATGACTCTTCAGATGCCGATGAATCTTACATGTTATAGTTCTTATTATTGTTTCCCCTAGACAATTAGTTAATTAAAGCACACATTTTTAATAGATAATAGAACATAGTAATTTATTTGTGGAAAAATATACCCTTATATTTTTTTGGACCCGCGGGCCGGTTCGGTTCAGACTCGTTTCGAACTAGTCTATTCCGGTCCGATTACAAAATTTGTTGGCCCGGCCCGACAAACCCAGCCAACTAACAGGTCCGGTCCAGCTCCATCAAATTTGGATCCGGTCCGGACCATGTCCAGTCCACCCCTAGGGGGTGGGACGTGAGTGCTTATAAATAGGGATGAGAGGGATTTAAAAAAAAATTACAGAGAGTAAACAAAGAAGAATAGCGACAAGACGAAAGAGAGGAAGGAGAACAAGGAGAAAAAAAATAGCGATAGAGTCAAGGTTTTCCTAATCGCCAAAGCATTAGACATTCATTTAGTAGATCTAGATTTCTTAACTTTATTCATTTAGTAGATCTAGATTTCTTAACTTACATCTACTTATACCAATCCTAACCCCATCCTCAAAATCCTAATTCTAATCCTAAAATACTAACCTTAATCCTAAAATATTAACCCTAACCTTAAATACTAATCCCAAATCTTAACCCAAACTCATATCCCCTAACCCTTACTCTAATCCTAATCCTAAAATACTAACCCTACCACTAACCATAACCCAGGTATCTAAAATATCTAATAATGGTCATTTTGACAACTTTAGAACGAGATTCAAATATTTTTTTAACAAATAATTCGGGAGTCCTAGTATCTAAATTATTATCGTCATTATCATCTAAATCTTCAATTAATTTATCACTACTTTCACAATCATCGTTCTGACCAACATTATTTTCTTTGTTATTAGAAAAAAATTGATTACTTGAAATAATATTTGTGTCAAATTTTAGTAATGGTGGAGTAATGTAAATATGTAAACATGATGGACCTAAATTACTTTGAACAACAATTTTTTATACTTCTTCACTATATATTAATAAACAAGTATCGTTAAAAAAACCCACCTTATTATGAATGTCTTTTTGGTAGAAAAACTATCGACAATAATATTGCGTAAATTATCTAATGTGATATTATAATACGCTAAACGAAGTTGAGTTATACATAATCCATTTAGTGTATCTCCATGCGAGCATGATATTTTTAGGGTTTGATCTATAATGAATGTGAGATTGTAGGTAATGAAAATAATTTCTAGAGAGCTTCTGAATAGCTTGTAAAAAGCTGTAGGAGAAAGAGAATTTGAAGAAAAAAAAATGCTTATAGAGACTTTCTGAATAGCTGTAGATGAAAGAAAGTTTGGAGAGCTGCATGAGAGAGTTTGCAAAACTTTTGAATATAAGCAGTAGAATGAGAGAGAGAGTAGAAAAAATAGAAGGATCCTTTGCTAACCCACCCAAAACAAAAGGACTCAACATTGCACGTGCGGAGCACATGCCCCGTAGAAAGAGCCTACGAAAAGTAGAGCAAAAGCAAATGGGGGCTTATATGTAAAACGCTTCGATAGTATCAGCCCGTAGGGCCGTAATCCTCAGGGAACGCGCGCCAACCAATCATGTGCACCCCATCCAAATCGGACGGCCCACGACAGTCGTAGCTGTACCACTCCACGTTTCCTTTTCTATTCGTACTTCATCACTCACTAGTATCATTTGTGCTCTTTTTCTTTCCGACATCAAGAGAAAAAAAGAAGAAGGGGTTCTCTTCCTCCTCTACTCACTGTAAGCTCTCTTTTCTGTGTATGTCAACATTCCACAGAGAAACTTTAGGTGTGTTCTCATGTATAAAATTAATTAGCTCCATTTTTTAATTGGTTAACATGGGGTTTGCTTCATATTCTCCCATCATCTTTGTTGTTATATTTGGGTCTCATGATTTATTTTTTCCATCCTAATTATTTGCTTGCTTTTTTGGTTCATGGATGGAAATGTGATGTTCTCAAGATTTCAATCATGTCGAGATTCAGATGTTATGGTGGATAGAGAGAGAAGTCCTTATTATACCAAGTCGAGATTACAAAAATGGATTTAATATATTCATATAATAAAGTGAAGTCATGTTTTCCGCCAAAACATAAAAGGATAAAGAAGGTCATGATAAAAAAGGTAAGAGTTATATTAAATGACTACGAATTTGACATGTGTATATCAATAAAAAAAAACCTTGAAAATTAGTAAAAGTATTATTATAGATATTATTAGATGATATAAATGAGAAGCAATTTGAAAAACCGAATAATCAAGGAGTGCTGGAGGCAGTGGGATAACTAGTATAAGTAAATATAAAGATGTGGATATTACTAGAATTCCTTACAATTCTCCAAAACTGTTTCCACGACAGTGGTGAAAGACAACAAACAAACTTGCTAAAGATGTGCATGTTGGTAATATATATATATATATATATATATATATATATATATATATATATATATATATATATATATATATATATTCTACTATATAATGCCAAAACTAGGCTTCACAGTGAAAATTTTCGTTCCAAAAATACCCTTCGACATATTTAGTAATTAAAAAGAATACCTACAATAAATTCCACTGACAACCATTTAAGAGATGCAATAATGACAACCATTTATGGAAATCAAAGGGTTCATGCTACTTGCTAAGTCTTTTAAATTGTTACCAAAGAATTCGAAGGGTTGAACCATTAACCTATATAATTAAAAGCAGTAGAAATAAACTAACTCATCAACATCATTCACTCTAATATACGTGCAAAGCACGTGCATATATACCAGTTTACTATATAATGCCAAAACTAGGCTTCACCGTGAAAAAATTTTGTTCCAAAAATACCCTTCAACATATTTAATAATTAAAAAGAATACCTACAATAAATTTCAATGACAACCATTTAAGAGATGCAATAAATTCCACTAACTCATCAACATCATTTACTCCAATATACGTGCAAAGCACGTGCATATATATATATATATATATATATATATATATATATATATATAAAATATTTTTCAGAAATTTGATAAGAAAAGAAAAGAAAATAAGTGTTACCGGCATCCGGGGAAGTCGTGCACGAAGCACTACCCTAAGAGTTGATTCGAGGTCTATGTACATACGTTTCTCGGGAGCTCCTAGTGGTAAAATCTCCTGACTGCCGGGTTCTCTTCGTTGCACACAACTCGGAGAGAGAGACCGAACTTAGCTCTGCCCAGAGCAAGAATTTAGAGAACAAAATGTGGTTCGAGAGAAGAATGAGAGAAAGACATTTCACGTAGGAAAATTTTCTGTAGGACGAATTGAGAAGAGAACCTCAACAAATATATAGGGAGAGAACCAAGCCTTCACTACAGACAAAAGAATAAATGCTATTAATCCAGACGTTTAATGAGTAATGAAAAAGAAAAAATGCGGGAAAGAAATTTGGCATGTAAGCGGAGCTGTCACATGTTTAAAATGTGGGAAATGAACCTGGACATTGGGAGTAATAAATGTCCAACGTTCAAAAATTGAATGAGTCAAAATGGTTCAAAAATAAAGGGGAGCAAAAAGATTTTTGGATCCCAGTCCAAACCCGAAGAGTAAATTGGATCGTCATTCGGCGTCCGCAGGTGTGGGCACGTACCCGCACCCGTTACGCGCCTCGAATCGAGCCGAGCCGGGCGGCACGTGCGTGTGACCCAAGGGATTCCCTACATAACATCTTAAGAGAGCAATGAAGAAGAACTAATATATACATAAAGGGGGAAGAGGTCCAACCGATGTGTGACTAAAGCAAAAGGAGGAAGTTGAGCTTTTGCTCACATGTGTATGGACATATACACACAGCCACACACCCCCCCAAAAAAGAAGAAGGGTCAAGTTCCGAAATAGAAGTGACAAAGAAATTAAAAGTGAAGAATTTCTGGACCGGTATATACTATGCATAGATGAGATGAACTACAACCTTGAATCTCACTTACTGACTATTGTCTTTGTCTGAAGAAGTGTTTGATGGACTATGCCTTGAATCAGACTTATTGTACCAGATTTAGAAAATAGCACACATAGTACGCTAGAGGTTCTGGGTCTAACGGGTGGCGCTTTTGGTTGGCCATGCACACTTATTCCAAATTCATGAGAGTTGTCTGGGATCGTCCTGTCCCATAGTCGCGGCCTTCACGACCTCTCATATAGGTAAGTCCTTAAGGGTTGGTGATAGGTGTCAACCCCGCATATCAGCTTGGACCTATTAAGAGTTTTAAAACTCATCCAAACCATATCACTCAGGAACACTGTCACCATAGGGATGGGGTATCATTGTACGCATGTACAACCACTTGGGCATTATTGTAATGAGATTTTAATCTCGGGTCAGTGTTCCATAAAAGTCACCTAAGTCCAGCTTGTTCCTACCCATTGAACCGACTTCTTGGGATCTCCAGTCAGGCTCGGTTGGGTTGCTACTGCTGGTGACTTTACTTATGGGCTTAACCCCATATCCCTCGATGATTCTAGGATCAAAGTCCTAGACAAACCCTTCGTCAAGTGGTCTGCCAGGTTCTTTTCTGACTTTATATAGTCAAGAACCACATATTTGCCCAATAGGCTCTTTATAGACTTGAACCGCAGCTGCAGGTGCCTGTTCATCTTAGCATCCACAAAATTATGTTTTAGTAGTTCTATAACAGATTTATTATCACAGTTTATAGAAATTGCAAGAATATGACTAATAGAAATATGTGTATGCATAATAAGGTTTCTTAGCCATTCGGCTTCTGTACATGTAGTGTCCAAGGCTATCATTTCGAAGTCCATTGTACTCCTAGCTATGGTAGTTTGTTTACATGAGCCCCAGGAGATTGGAGCTCCTCCTAGAGTGAAAACATATCCAGTAGTGGATTTTATATCATATGAGTCAGTTACCCAGTTTGCATCTGAATAACCTTCTATGATATCAGGGTGTCTAGTATAGTGCAGCATATAATCTAGAGTACCCCTAAGATATCTAAATACTCTTTCTAATGCTGTCCAATGTAACTGATTTGGGTTACTAGTATATCTACTTAGTCTCCCAATAGCAAATGCAATATCATGTCTGGTCCTGTTTGATTTATACATGAGAGAACCTATCATATGTGAATATATGTGTTGTTCCATGGGAGAACCCTCATTCTTCTTGAGAACAACACTACTGTCATAAGGAGTACGGGTAGGTTTCTTATCAAAATACTCAAATTTTTGTAGCATTTTCTCAATAGAGTATGTTAATGATAGAGTATAGACCTCCTTGTATTTGGACAGTTGCATGCCTAGAATCAAGTTGGCTTCACCTAGATCTTTCATATCAAACTGGTTGGATAAATAGTCCTTGGTATTAATTATCAATTCCAGTGATGATCCAAGAATAATGATGTCATTTACATACAAACATAAGATGACACAACTTTCATCTATAATTTTGGAGTATATATATTTGTCATACTCATTTGGCACGAAACCATATTCTGAGATGACCATGTCAAATTTGTTGTGCCATTGCTTGGGAGCTTGCTTTAGGCCATAAATAGATTTAACTAATCTACAAACTTTCTTTTCTTGGCCTTTAGCAATGAAACCTTCAAGTTGCTCTATGTAGATTTATTCCTCTAGGTCCCCATTTAGAAATGATGTCTTTACATCCATTTGATGGATTAACATATTATGAATGGATGCTAAGGCTAGAAGGATTATGATAGAGGTGATCCTAACTACAGGTAGTAGGTATCAAAATAATCTAATTCCTTTTTCTGGGTAAAACTTTTGGCTACTAATATAGCCTTGTATTTCTCTATAGTACCATCGGCTCTAAGTTTCTTTTTGAATATCCACTGACAACCTATGAGTTTACTACCTAAAGGTAGGTCTGCTAGAAACCAAGTACTGTTCTCCACGATGGAGTTATACTCACTGTTAATGGCTTCTTTCCAGAAAGGGACATCAGGAGAAGATATTGCTTCTTGATAAGTTGAGGGATCACCCTCTATAAAAAAGGTGAAGAAACCTTCTCATAAGTTCTTTTCAATTCTTTCTCTTTTACTCCTTCTAGGTTCTATATCTTGTTCGGGTTGCCAACTAGATATTTGAACATGAGAGCTAGTGGACGGAGCAAGAGAAGAGTTGGAGGGAGAGGAAGAAATTCTATCTTTGAAAGGATATATATTCTCAAAGTAAACTGCATCTCTTGCTTCTATAATAGTATTGTTAGAGATTTCATTTACTTCTGAGTGAGTAACAAGAAATCTATTGGCATTGCTGTCTATGGCATATCCTATGAATACAATATCTACAATCTTAGGTCCAATCTTCCTATTTTTAGGTTCAGAAATTCCTACTTTAGTCAGACATCCCCAAACTTTGAGATAATAGATCCTAAGAACTCTATCTTTCCATAATTCATAGGGAGTCTTATCATTATACTTAATAGGAATCCTATTAAGGATGTAACAGACAGATAATAATGCTTCTCCCCACAAATTATCGGGAGCACCTGAGCTGGGGAGCATGGCATTTATCATATCTAACAGAGTACGATTCTTCCTTTCAGCAACTCCGTTGGGCTATGGTGAATATGACACAGTTACCTCATGGATTATTTCGTATTCACAGAAATTGGTCATATCATTTGATGTATACTATCCATCACGATCTGATCTAAGAATCTTAATCTTTCTCTCTAACTGGTTCTTAGCTTCAGATTTATAGACCTTAAATCTATCTAGAACTTAATCTTTGGTTTTGAGAAGATAGTTATAACAATACTTTGAATGATCATCTATAAAGGTAACACATTATTTCCTACCGCCTCAGGTCAAAATCCTATTTGAGTCACACACATCACTATGAACTAGCTTTAGAAGGTCAGAGTTTCTTTCTATAGATTTGAAAGGTAGCCTAATGTATTTGGCTTGAACACATATCTTACACTTGTGTTTACCATCTATTGGAGTCTTAGGAATAAGATCTAAGTTCATCATCCTTCTTAGAGAACCTAGATTCACATGACCTAATCTACTGTGCTACACATTTGAAGATTCTACATTGGAAATAACAAAAGAAGGATCTGAAATTTTATTCACGGTACTCAAAATAAAAAGACCATCTCTTACAAATCATTTTCCAATAAAAAAGTCATTATTAGAGAATACTACTTTATTTGCCTCCATAACAATCTTGTACCCTGAAGCTACAAGAAGAGACCCACTAACTAAATTCCTTCTGATTGACGGCACATGCAACACATCATGAAGAGTTAGAGTTTTCCCTGATGTCATTTTTAGATCTATTCTTCCTCTTCCTATAATCTGTGCCGCCGAGCCTCCTAGAGTTACACCTCCTCCACATGATTCCTGATAGTTTGGAAAACATGAGCGATCAAAAGAAATATGAACATTAGCTCCAGAATCCAACCACCAATCGTCAGAATGGTAGGAAATGTTGACTAAGGGTTGATAGCTTATAGACCTGAAGGAACTAGAAGAGCCGTTGAGAAGCATGTTTGTTTCTGGTTTGGCTGGACGTTTCCCTTTGTAAGAAGTCTGGACAACTTCCTTCTTCCTATGGAAATAGTTGGTGGCTATATGATTTGTTTTACTACACACAAAACAAAATCTCTTCTGATCCTGAGTCTGACTGAAGTTTCTTGGTTTATGGTGATGATGGTTTTGGTGGTGAGGCTGAAGGTTTTGCTTCTTCTTGAAGAGGTTCCTTTTGGGTTTGTGATGATGATGAGGTTTTGGTTTGCCTTGAGATTCTACTAGGTTCATCTTAGCTTTAGACTCAGACTTATGGTTAGACCTTAGCCTAATTTGTTCTTCTGTTCTAATTTTCTTTAGGACTTGAACAAAGGTAAGGTCACCTTGAGTATGAATAAGGTCTTTCTTAATATCAGACAAAGAAGGAGGAAGCTTGTCTATTAAGCAGGCTATTTTATACTCAGTAGAGAAGAAAGTGCCTTTGGCTTGAATATGCCTAAGGTATTCTTGGAATTCATGTATATGGTCATTCATAGGTTTATTATCTACCATAAAGTATCTGTTGAATGAGGAGGAATTGAATATTTCAATTCCAACATCATTACAACTATATTCATCTTCCTGGGCATCCCAAAGTTCTTTAGCACTTTTTTATTCAAAGAATATGTCATACAGTAATTCAGACAAAGCGCTTAGAATTCTATGGAAGCAGTGGTAGTCTATTTCCTTAGGGGTCTTGGGTCTAGTGGAGCCAGAGGACTTGGATACACTTATGTCAAACTAAGTGTCATCAGTCATTTGTGATGGGTGTGGAACCATCAATGACTGAGATCAATCCTAAGGTAGTGAGCCAAAATTTTATCTGACTTTGCCATCTCTTAAAGTAGGCCCCGTTGAACTTAGTAGGTTTAGCAGTAAAAGTCTCATCCTTGTCAGTCATGGTTGCTAATGAGAAAAGTCTGAAACTGAAAGATATGTAATTACTCAATAACAATGTCCAATGATCTAGAATAATAGTTCAAGTGATTTTGGTAATCAACCTTAAATATTTAGTCTATCAAGTGTTGATTAACATGGGTTAGCTGTAGGGGCCGGTTCCCAGCTAGCGGTGGTCCGAAGACACTTAAATACCGTGTTGCTTAGAACTATTTACACCCAGTTGACAGAATGACCCTTTCGGCTTGTTCCCAAATTTATCTCTACTTTTAGAATTCAGACTCAAAGCAATTTGCAATTACACTTTAGCTATTTCTTACTTCTAGAAAACTATTTCTATTGTTCTAAGTTGCAGTAGAAATATATCCAAGTATTATTTTATAGAAGGTATGAACTATTATATCACAAGTAAACAATTTAATCACAAAACAGGCAATTATATCTATATAAAAAAATTGTTTAAAGAAGTATAATACAACTCAACTAAAAAAGTTTGATATAAAATCAAAATTTATGAGCAACTAAACTAACAAGTTTTGTTAACATACAAATGTTGCACCAACCCAACAGTGCTTGCCAATGTGGTAGCAATGTATATTTATGAGCAAATATTAAATCAAAATTTATACTTGACAATAGTTGTCGAGTTTGTGCTATGAAATTAGTTGGTTATGCACAACAAGCAGTAAGTAAGAATTTTCAAATCGGAAGAGTGAAGTTGTATACAGCTTACACGTTAGAACATTTCTCAATTTGAACTATAAATCAGAAATGTATCAACTCTTAGATTGTTGGTAATATATATATATATATATATATATATATATATATATATATATATATATTCCAGAAATTTGATAAGAAAAGAAAAGAAAATATGTGTTACCGGCCTCCGGGGAAGTCGTGCACGAAACACTGCCCTAAGAGTTGATCCGAGGTCTATGTGCAGACGTTTTTCGGAAGCTCCTAGTGGTAAACCCCCCTGACTACCGGCTTCTCTTCGTTGCACACAACTCGGAGAGAGAGATCGAACTTAGCTCTGCCCAAAACAAGGATTTAGAGAACAAAATGTGGTTCGAGAGAAGAATGAGAGAAAGATATTTTACGTAGAAAAATTTTCTGTAGGAAGAATTGAGAAGAGAACCTCAACAACTATATAGGGAGAGAACTAAGCCTTCACTACAGACAAGAGAATAAATGCTATTAATCCAGGCGTTTAATGCGTAATGAAAAAGAAAAAATGTGGGAAAGAAATTTGACATGTAAACGGAGCTGTCACATATTTAAAATGTGAAAAATGAACCTGGACATAGGGAGTAATAAATGTCCAACGTTCAAAAATTGAATGAGTCAAAACGGTTCAAAAATAAAGGGGAGCAAAAAGATTTTTGGATCCCAGCCCGAACCCGAAGAGTAAATTGGATCGACATTCGGCGCCCGCAGGTGTGGGCACGTACCCGCACCCGTTACGTGCGCCGAACCGAGCCGGACCGGACCCGGCGGCGGCGGCGGCGCGTGCGTGTGGCCCAAGGGGTTCCCCACACAACATCTTAAGAGAGCAATGAAGAACAACTAATATATACATACAAGGGGGAAGAGAACCAACCGATGTGGGACTAAAGCAAAAGGAGGAAGTTGAGCTTTTGCTCACATGTGTATGGACATATACACACAGCCAACAGTGCACTGAGTGTGCTACCAGCGGAATTGTCGCAAAAGATTGCTATGAACGTGCAATAAGTGCTTTCCCAGCAAGATGGAGCAACGTGCACTGAATGCACTTAGTTTCTTAAAGAGCAAAGCTCTCAACTGCAGTATAGCACTGCAAAAAATAGTTATCGTTTCATTGCTGGGGTGATGAAGATTATCATTGCTCAAAGCGAAATTCTATCATTTCTGTCGATTCACTCTCAGGAACTAGCAAGGTCTAGAACGCTCAAATTTGTCACCTCCTTGACTTCGGACAAAGCACGAACATTGCCTTTTGTGGCTGCAGCGGCTATTGCTGCACTTTTTGTTCTCCCTCGTCTCTTGTGTGTCACACTGAGTGCAAAAATATAGACTATTTATCGGGGTCTCAGCCCCTACCAACCATAATTGTCCACTAAGAACGTGGACAGAAAATCAGGGAGTTAGATCTAAAAAATGTGGACGGTTACCAACAATAACTCTCTATAAATAGGGTAATTACAAACTGAATCGTCTCAGCAGCAGCAAAACTGCGACAACAGAAAAGCACTCCCGCGAAATAGCTGTTTCATGAAACTACATAACAACGAAATGTCACGGAACCGGTGCACCTGCAAAGCAGCGGAACGTTGCGGACTTGTAGAACCACGGAGCCGCAGGAGCATGCGGAGCAACCGCAGCAAAACCACAAGCAACCGCGACATTACCACACGGAACGCGCTTATCTTTGCGTAAGTGCAAAGTGCGCCATCAAAGTGACACTTTGCACCCTTCGTCCATGACTGAGTCGCTAAAGTCCTTTGGGGTCTAGCTCCAAAGGGAATCCTTCGTGAAATTGGTGACAAAAATTAATGTTCTTGTGAGATTTGAATATTCACGTCTGGTTCAAAGAATCATGGCCTTGGGAAAAGAAAGTCATTCCTTTTCTATGTTTGGATGCATGAAGGAAAGGGGGAGGAAAGTAAAATAATTTCCAAAGGAAAGAAAAATAAAGGTGAAAATGGTTCCCACCCACCTAAGGTTCACTTTCCCACAATAAGGATTCACTTTTCCTCTCAATTTCCTTAGCCTTTCCAATCACCGGAAAGGAAAATTGATAGGAATATCAATTTCTGAAAGGAAAGGAAATATCAAGAAATTGATTTCCTTTCCGCGAACCAGATGGGGCCGAGAAATCCCCTACCCAACAACCACTTGAGCTGACGACTTATCCCAGAAAAACTATTCCTACATAAATAAAATAAATTATTCCTAAAGTGCACAAGAATTGGTGCTGACTGCTGATTATGACATGACCGGAATCATTGTCTTGACTGATTGGAATTCCGGTAACTGCTGACCATATTCTTCTACTTACCTGTATCAGTTTCATTATGCTACTGAACCTACTCTTGCTTCTATAAAAAATTTTTGATCGTTCTGAAAGTTGTTTGAGTATCGGATGTGCTTTTCCCTCTTCATGTTGTTCTCTTAGTTTTTTAATCATTATGACTCCGTACACTATGTATCTTGTTTTAATATCTAAATTTGTTTATATTTGGTTTCTGAAGATAGACATGTCCAGTGGAGGAGAGATGGGTAGCCGCTCGAGCTTCCCTCACGTTGCCCTCAACGAGCGCATCCTTTCTTCCATGTCGAGAAAGTCCATCGCTGCTCACCCTTGGCACGATCTGGAAATAGGTAGCAGTTGGATTCTTTTTAACCCTTGGTCTTGTTTTTTCCTATAAATTATGTATGGTATGTAAATCTAATTTGTTGTTTCTTATGAGGTAGGACCTGGAGCACCCGCAGTTTTCAATTGTGTAAGTTGTTAGTTAAGACCAAGGAGTATGGAGTAAATGTTTATTTATTTACTTGTTTCAGCACAGTTTTTCTGTTATTAAGTGCCTGTTTTTCTTTATATGAGCTGTTTGAAAACATTGGGAATGTTACCTTTACTACTATTGACTTTTTTGTCCAAAATCTCTTTGTTCCTCCGGAGCTATGTTATCTTGTATTTGTAAGATATATACTGACCCATTGTTTCCCACATTTTTTTTTTCTTAAAGGTATATCATTTGATGTCAATTGTCTGACATTATATTCATATTCTACTCAGAATCTTTTTTTACTTTTAGCTAGGTTGCTTGTTTAGTACTGCAGTCTATGCATTATGGATCAGCAAGAATGGCACAATTGTTATATTATTAATATAGTTTTTCCTAATGTGTTTAGGCCTGTCTTATGCCTCATAGAGGAATGCTATTGGGACCTCCTCACTTCCTATAGTCTCACCTCAGGTCAATTGGTTTACTAGGATCCACCTAAAGTCTTTTTACCTTGATGCTAATTGGGTTAGCATCTAATTTTGTGCACTTTCTTAACGAGTTCTGACACAGGGTTTTTGGGTTTAGGTTCACAAACAATCATGCAACCTTCATTACCCTCTACAGAGCGGAGTATTCACAACTTAGTGTTGTATTCCATAGCCGCTGCAATTCGGATAGTGATGATTGTGATATAATATGATCTTACAGTAAATAATGCTAATAGTATACCAAGTTAGCCTTCACAATCACCTTCTACTAACAGTTATATCAAGGCTATATTACACAAAAGTACCTCCAACCTTATGCTTTTCGACTTAATTACCAGATACTTGTACACCTCCAATTTTTAGAAAGTTTTTTCTTTTTTGAGAGTACCAATTTCTAGACAGTGACAGTTAATTATGCTCCATAATGTTCAGAACC
Source organism: Iris macrosiphon (assembly GCA_036927795.1). NCBI lineage: Eukaryota > Viridiplantae > Streptophyta > Magnoliopsida > Asparagales > Iridaceae > Iris > Iris macrosiphon. The sequence goes on along the minus strand of JAYESA010000015.1, from coordinate 1,509,369 downwards.
ATTTTCTCCCTGCCATCAGGTTCATTTATATAATTGGCATCCGTGTACTGAAACAGAAGGTAAGACTAATTGCTTTTAACAATTGAACTTGATAGAGGTTACTCTACCACAAATTACAAGAAGTTGGAGGTGCACAGGTGCTAGATAGTAAGTATAGGCTATCTAAATGTGAATGAGAAAAAATGGATGCATATATGTAGTTCACCTTGTAGCAAATTATGTTGATATGGTATGTTGGGTGTCATATTTAAGTATAGTATAAGCACATGGGAATATCCTGAGGACATATTTGGGATGCCAGAATATGTCACAGGATATTCCATTATGAGATTATTGTCATAATGATTGAAATCATTGTATTAATGACTGTAAGGCTATATAATGCCAATGAGACAATCAATAAAATTATCAACTAATTTCAACATGGTATCAGAGCCAAGTTTCCACAAACCCTAGCCGTCACCAAGCTTCCACAAACCCACAGCAGGATTTCCTAGATCTCCTCCACCGAACTCTTCCACGCCCCCCCTTTTTTTCCCTCCTCTCCTCTTCTCCGCCCTTCGCAGGCCGCCCTTCGCTGTTGCTGTCCCGTCCCGCTACTGCTGCGGCTACTACTGCTGCTGCAGCTGCTGCGACTGCTGCTGCTGCGACGGCGGTTGTGACATGCGTGCTGCCGCCTCCTCCGCACCAGCACGAGGCAGCGCCTAATAGGGATGCCTAGATCTGAAAAAAGGGGAGACATGTTCGGATCTAGGAGCGGACGACGAGGACAAGCGTGAGTCGTGGAGCGAACGTGACGTGACTGGATAGACGACGCATCGATGGAGGAGATCATCAAGAAGCTAGATTCTGCATAGGTGGCGACGTTGATGAAGTTGTTGACGATGTCGGCTGGTGAGAACACGACACGAACGTCGCCGGAGTTGAAGCTTCCCTCCATCGATCTGAAATTAGATGGACCAGCCACCTATCTGAGTTGGTCACAACGGGTGAGAAGAACCCTCGCAGGAAAAAACATGGAGGGGTTCCTGACGGGCGAGACGACAGAGCCGGACGAGGGCTCGACAGGACACGATGAGTGGAAGTCCACTCATATGGTGATCTACATCTGGCTTCTCAACTCCTTAGTCCAGTCTATTGCCGCCACAGTAGACGGTATTGAGATGGTGAAAGATGTGTGGGAGAAGTTGAGAAGGACCTATGATGGTGTGGGGAACAACTTACGGGTCTTCCAGATAAAGGGGGAGATTGATGATACCGTACAGGGAGAGAAGACGGTGCAGGAGTATGCCACAGAGTTGGAGCATCTGTGGTTGGATTATGATCACTCCTCAGATCGGGCGAGCTGCGGGGACCCTAAGTGTAAGGAGAGACAGATGTGTCTGCAGGAGAGGACGATGAAGTTCCTCAAAGGGCTGACTGCAGCTTTCGCACAGAGGACGGCCCTACTTCTAGCCCAACCAAAGATCCCTAGCCTTGAGGAGGCTATCTCAGCCATGATCCAGGAGGAGACACGCATCAGTCTGCAAGCCGGGACATGTGGTCCCCCCGAAGCAAAGTCAGTACTAGCGATCACCAGCTCAGGTAACACAGGATCTAAGGGAGAGCCCTGGCAGCATAACCGGCAGTGCTACAATTGTGGGAAGATGGGTCATCATCGGTATGCTTGTACCAAACCACCTAGGGAGGGAGATTCAGGTGGTGGACGAGGACCGTTCGGCGGACGAGGATATAATGGAGGACGTGGTCGTGGTCGAGGGGATAGACGAGGCGGCCGAGGAGGTTATCGGGCAAACCTCCTGATATCAGAAGGGAACGGAGAAGCTGATGACACCTTTACTGTGGAGGACCAGGCACTGGGAGACATGAGGAGTAGAACAGAGGAGGCGTCCACCTCATTCTTTGTTAGGGGCAACGCTTCTATGTATGCCCATCCATCAGAAGGTACTGACGAATCACTTGCCCTTGCGTCTATCTCTTCCCTTAAATCATCAGACTGGATTATCGACTCGGGAGCATCTCGGCATGTGACGGGGAATGCTAGTGAGTTTTCTTCCTACACTCACCTAGCATCAGCAGACATCATTCAGACAGCTGATGGCACTTTCCAGCCAGTGGTCGGTAAGGATACTGTTAATTGTACAGGTTCAGTAAGATTATCCAATGTTTTACATGCTCCATCCTTTCCAGTCAGTCTCTTGTCCATTAGTTCTATAATCCTCCAACTTAAATGCATTGTTTCTTTTGATATTCCTAAGGTGACCTTCCAGGAGAAAGGGACAGGACGAAGACTTGGGACTGGCACTTGGCATGAGGGACTGTGGTACCTAGATCGAGAAGGACTGGACTCAGCATTGGTATCTATAGCAGAGAAGGCTGGCATGGAAGGACTGCAGCAGAGGACTGAGGATACCTTGATACTCCATCATCGGAGGATGGGACATTCTTCCTTTGATACTCTAAGTAAGTTGTATCCAGAGATTTATGCAAAAACAAATAAAGAGAAATTAGTATGTGATGCTGCGAGTTAGGAAAACTTACTAGGAGCTCATATGTTGGCACGGGTCATAGGAGCACTTTTGCTTTTGAGGTAGTACATTCTGATGTCTGGGGTCCATGTGCTACTAACACTATGAATGGTTATAAGTACTTTGTTTCTTTCATTGAGTGTGCCTCTCGTGTTACCTGGTTATATTTGATGAAAAATAAGAGTGATGTACCTGCTTGTTTTCGGGATTTCCATAAGCATGTCCAGACTCAGTACAAAGCAGTTGTGAAGGTACTGAGGTCTGACAATGGAACAGAGTATACCAACAGGACGCTTGCAGAATACTTGTCAGCACACGGAATACAGCATCAGACCACCTGTGCATACACACCAGCACAAAATGGAGTTGCAGAAAGGAAAAACAGACACCTTCTGGAGGTCGCAAGAAGTATGATGATCGACATGAATGCCCACAGAGTCTGTGGGGGCATGCAGTGTTGACAGCAGCTCAACTCATCAACAGGATGCCCTCGAAGGTCCTCGGATGGAAGTCCCCATGTGAGGTATTGCAAGGCAATAATAGTGGGATACTCCCACTGAAGGTGTTTGGGTGTGTGTGTTTTGTGAAGGACAACAGGCCATCAGTTGGGAAACTTGACCCTAGAGCGGTCAAATGCATCTTCGTAGGCTACTCGGCGACCCAAAAGGGGTATGTGTGCTGGAGTCCAGTAGAGAAGAAGAAGTTTGTCAGTATGGATGTCCACTTTCGGAAGCATGAGCCATACTACCGCCAGGACGGAACTTCACACAACACGCCTAATACTGCCAGTATTAGGCGAGAGGGAGAGATGGAGAACTTTGTGGTAACCGATTTAGAAGTTTGGCATGGAGGCACGGAGAAGGGACAAGAAGGTGAAGGTGTTAGGCCTACGGCTCAGGGAGAGTTACTTACCTACAGCAGGAGAGAGAAGCAAACTGCAGGACCAGTACCGACAGTGCCAATGTCAAGTCCCTTGCCTGCGTTCGTCCCAACTCCTGAGGCACCGACACCAACCCCCCTTCAGGTGATACCCCCTCCTTCACAAGATATCATTCCTCCTACTACTACTCCTCCCACACCACTATCTGTACGGAGGACCACTCGCAGCAATGCAGGAAATCCTCCAAACAGATATGGTTGGGATATTGCTCAGTTTATTTCTTATGACCATATCCCTTCTTCTCATGGAGCATTTATAGCATCTTTGGATAGTATTACTGTACCTAACAATTGGCAGGTTGCCAAGAACGATCCAAAGTGGAAAGCGGCAATGCACGAGGAGTTGGGAGCTCTGGAGAAGAACCACACTTGGGAGCTTGTGAGACTGCCAGAGGGGAAGAGAGCAGTTGGATGCAAGTGGGTCTTTACCGTGAAGCAGAACCCAGATGGACAGATTGATCGCTACAAAGCTCGACTAGTAGCAAAAGGATACAGTCAGACGTACGGCATCGACTATGACGAGACCTTTGCACCAGTTGCAAAGATGAGCACTGTCAGGACTCTGATTTCTCTGGCAGCGAATGGTGGATGGAAGCTACACCAACTGGATGTGAAGAATGCGTTTCTTCACGGAGATCTAGTGGAGGAGGTGTACATGGAGATACCACCAGGATTTGGCACCAATCAGACAGTAGGCAAGGTCTGCAGGTTGAAGAAGTCCCTCTATGGACTGAAGCAGTCTCCTCGAGCGTGGTTTGACAGATTCAGAAGGGCGATGATAGGGATGGGATATCAGCAGATCAATGCTGATCATACTGTGTTCTTCCGTCGGAGTGGAGGCCACATCACCATGCTTGCGGTGTATGTGGACGATATGATTATCACAGGAGATGATGAGCAGGAGATCGTCCAACTCAAAGGAAAGCTTGGCAAGGAATTCGAGGTGAAGGATCTCGGCCTTCTTCGGTACTTCCTTGGGATTGAGATTGCTCGAGAAGCAGAGGGGATTGTTCTCTCTCAAAGGAAGTATGCACTGGAACTTCTCACAGAAACTGGGATGTTGGGGTGCAAACATGCAGCGACACCAATAGATCAGAGGTTCAAGATTGATGCTGAGGCTGGAGAACCAGTTGATCGGGACAGATACCAGAGACTGGTTGGCAAGTTGATCTATTTGAGCCACACACGTCCTGATATCTGCTTTGCAGTAAGTGTGGTGAGCCGCTACATGCATGACCCACGGAAGGGTCATATGGATGCAGTGTACCAGATTCTGAGGTACTTGAAAGGTGCTCCCGGGAAGGGACTAATATTCAGGAAGAATAATCACGTGAGCATCGAGGGCTACTGTGATTCTGACTGGGCTAGTTGTGCTGATGACAGGAGGTCTACCTCGGGATATTGCATATTTGTAGGAGGTAACTTGGTCTCCTGGAGGAGTAAGAAGCAGTCTGTGGTGGCCAGATCGACAGCTGAAGCAGAGTACAGAGCTATGGCCTTGGGAGTTGCAGAGCTGCTATGGTTGAAGAATATGCTGGTGGAGCTGAAGCTGGATCAAGGAGCCAAGATGAAGCTGTGGTGTGACAATCAGTCAGCTATTAGTATCGCCAACAATCCAGTACAGCATGACAGGACCAAACACATCGAGATTGATAGATTCTTCATCAAAGAGAAGTTGGATAGAGGATTACTGGAGCTTGGCCATGTTCCAACCAGGGATCAAGTAGCAGATGGACTAACCAAGGGACTCGCCTCAGTGAGCATGATTAGAGGATGTGACAAGATGGGCTTAGTGAATATCTTTCACCCATCTTGAGGGAGAGTGTTGATATGGTATGTTGGGTGTCATATTTAAGTATAGTATAAGCACATGGGAATATCCTGAGGACATATTTGGGATGCCAGAATATGTCACAGGATATTCCATTATGAGATTATTGTCATAATGATTGAAATCATTGTATTAATGACTGTAAGGCTATATAATGCCAATGAGACAATCAATAAAATTATCAACTAATTTCAACAAATTATCTAACTTGTTATGAATGTGTTGTTATCCTGTTCATATCAAGGTTAAAAAAACATGGTTTCCAACACTTCCTTTTTAGTATTTGTTTGGCAGTTTCACGTGGTTTTGAATCTATAATTTCTGATCCTCTAGTTCCTATCCAAAATGGCCAAAATGTATTGAGTTTCGGCTGATACTTCAAACCTTGGATGTTTGGAAGTTGGGAGGTTAAATGACCATGTTTTATCATTGATGTAAATTGAGTGCTAGGATTGTCACTGGCCATATTTTATCATCAGTGTTGGTTGAGTGTTTGTAGGGTGAGTGACTATGTTGAATCAACCAATCGGGTTTAGGCCAGTGTTTTAAAACTACTTCGAATCAAATGGTGCAACCGGTTGCTCTGCGACCAGGTCAGTTAAGTTTTCCTTGTTGGTTCTAGTTGAATTGCTGGAGCGGTTGAACTGCCACCGAATGACTGCCCCCTTGCAGCGGTTTGTTTAAACCGTCCTGTTCAACCCGATTTTTAAAACATGGTATCGAACCTGAGACTATTTGTATGCAGACCACTAGTTCAACAACCAAGGCACGTGGCACATCAATTTTTTGTTAAATTGCATACATCTATATACATATAGATATTGATATGCAAATTAATGTCTTCTTTTGCTATAGTGTATACGAACATTGATGTCCATTGTCACTGTTAAATATATTGAATCGATATGCTTTTAATCTGATAATGATTAAACATATTATCCAAATCCATTGTTAGATACTCCAAATTATAATAAAAATTCAATTATTATTTATTAAATAAATATTAAATTGTAAATTAACTATTACAGTTCCAATAAGTATTCAGACCTAATCACTTTGCAGTGTGAAAATTATTTGGTTTGTCCACATCACCTTATAGTGTATACGAAGTTACGAACTTTGATAACCATTGTCACAATTCACAATTATTGAATTGATATTCTTTTAACACAATAACAATTAAAAGTAAATGCACTACTCAAATTGATTGTCAAATACTTACTCCAAATCATAATAAAAATTCAATTATTATTAAAAGAAATATTAAATTCTAAAGTAACTATTACAGTTCTAGTATTGTTCATATCTAATCTCTTTGAAGTGAGAAAAATATTTGTTTTGTCCATATTATCTAATCCTATGAGAAATCAAAACTTACTAGGCTTATAAATTTGAATATAACATATAAATATTAAATATAATTTAAATAATTTTGAAAATGATGATTATGTCAGCACCTTTGAACTGGACGGTCTGACCGGTACTGTTTGAGTTTACAGGTTCCATGGTTGTTGAACTTTTTTCTTTCTAAACATTGGTTTAGGCTTCTATGAAGCATAGTTTGCAGTATCGGCTGATACCGATATGATACAACCGATACCGATACAGTTTGGCTTGTCCCAATCAGATACCGACTGATATCCGATACTAACCGATACCGACATTGGGGGTCTCTTTTCCGTCAATTCGGCAAAGAAAATTGAACGAAAAAGACCATTCATTAAGGGTGTAAAAGCATAGCGAGGTTGTAAAAATATATAAAAGAAGAAAACTTATCTATCGGATGTAGACCAATCGATAAGAGTGACTAATATTTCATTCAATTTCAAAACTACTAAGAAAAAACACTGGAAATACTTAAAATTATGCCTAAATGTATAAAATATATTTTTCTATAATGTTAATAATTTATTAATAATTATTTACTTTTCGATGCCAAAAAATATATCTGATACTCCAATCCAAAACCGCCGATACTGCTGATACCGCCGATACCGATACTCATAAGAATTGTCCGATAACGATACCGATACTGTGAGCCTTGCTATGAAGGCTATACTAGTGTTTGGATTCAGAAAACCGTGAAGATGGGTTGATCTGGTTTATTTCTGTATTTCTTGATCTGATCTTCAGTACCCCAGTAGTTTCTATTATGTCTTTTTATTAATGAGTCAATATCATCTTCAATTTTAAACTCCCAGCACTTTCATAATTTTCTCTAGGTGGTTGAGATAAGCAAGGGAAGCAAGGTCAAGTATGAGCTGGACAAGGCCAGTGGTCTTATCAAGGTCAGAAAACTATATGTTGTTTCTTTATTCTAATTTTCACTGCTAGTATCTTGGTTATGATGATGCAATTACCTATAAGGCTGTATCTATTTCTAGTCTTTGCATTAGCCGGCTTCAATATTGTAGTCTACCTATGAAGCAGATATGCACTTTTCATGCATCCTAAGTGTTTATGTGATCCCTCCGTGACGACAATTAAGCTAGTTTTGACATTTCTTCTGCATATGGTGAATACAATTTCAAGGAGCATTTCCACAAAAGAGTTGTATCTTAAACTTTTGCTAAAACATGTTGATGAAGTTGTTTTTCTGTATATAGTTGATAATTTGGTTCAATAGGGTTATCTAAATTCGCTGTCCTCATATTTGTTCCTGGATTATCGCCTAGCATGACTTTGTTTTGGGTCTATATATAGACTCATATATAAATTAACTCAGAAGTCCCAAAGCTCCTCCCCCCCCTCGCGAAGGACAATATTATATATATATATATATATATATATATATATATATATATATATATATATATATATATATATATATATATATATATATATAAACTCAGAAACAGTTACTCTACTTGAGTTGGTCTGCTAGATTAAAACTCAATTCCTGTCAGTTAGAACAATCAATCAATGTTTTTAAAACTGGTTCAATCATTGACAGGTAAAGTCAAACCGTAGCGATTGGACAGGTCAGACCTTGTGAACCGTTTGGTTCAATGATGATGACATCATAAATATTAATTATAAATATATTTAATGTTTATATATCATAGTTTAAATAGTATACTGGAAAGGAGAAGTTACTATACAATGGATATATGAAGTGTACACATGGAGTTTCCCGGAAAAAAAAACTAGTAACTAATTACATTTGACATTACCACTTTTTTTTTTTTCTTTTTTTTTTTTTTTGCTTTCGGCCTGTAGCAATTCTCAATATGGCTTAAATAGTATAATTAAAACAGGAATAGAAATATTAATGTTTTAGTGGCCTATTGGTTGAGACGTTGTTAAGGACCATAAAGAGGTCCTGCTTCGATTCCCCGTACCATCAATTTTTTGACAAAAAATGCAACTTCTCTTCTGATTGAGCTAACAGTTCGCCTCGGGTGAACTGCAACCAGGTCGAGCAGTTTGTACAGATCAAGCGGTTTGTTCCGCTTCGCACCGGTTCAACTGTCTGAGCTGTTCAATGTAGTGAACCGACCCGGAAAAAGTTCCAGGTCACGATTGAACCGGCCAATTGGCTGGCTCTGCAGTCAATATGATTTATAAACATGGGTTATATCTATTGGCGCACCTGCATTACTTGCGCACTTAAGCTGCAGTAGGTTTGTGATTTGCCACTCAGATAAGATAATAGAAACAGTAGTATCATTAGTAAACCCTCCCAATATAGCTTTTCTATTACATTCTTATGAGCTGAAATATTTTTCTATGCTATGTTAAAACCCAATATTTTGTGCACATGCATTGTGCCAAGCTTTAATAGTATATGTTTTCTTGTATCTGTACAATTTAGGAGATAGAAAAGACATTATGGGGAAGCAAGTTACACTGCAAATGGTCTACTACAGATTAGTAATATTAGCTACTGACATTCAATACATGATGCTGTTTGGATTAGGTTGATCGTGTTCTCTATTCTTCTGTTGTGTACCCACACAATTATGGCTTCATTCCACGGACCATCTGTGAGGATAGTGATCCCATGGATGTACTAGTACTGATGCAGGTACTTCCCTAGGATGAACCCAAAAAAAAAAAAAAAAAAAAAAAAATCTTTATTTGAGATGGAAAGAAGCTCCTATAGCATTTAGAAGCATTTATAAGTTCTTATTCTATGCAGGAGCCTGTGCTGCCTGGCAGTTTTCTTCGTGCTCGTGCCATCGGGTTGATGCCTATGATTGATCAGGTAAACATCTACCTACCCTTAAGTTGGTAACTTGTCTTGTAACTTTAAGTATTTTCTAGCAGTGTTGGGTCTTAATTTATTGCTTAGCACGGGAATACTTCTTTGTACAGGGTGAGAAGGATGACAAAATTATAGCTGTTGCTGCTGATGACCCCGAGTTTCATCACTACAAAGACATCAAACATCTTGCTCCTCATCGCCTTGCAGAAATCCGTCGCTTCTTTGAAGATTGTATCCATTTAATACATTCCCGAAATCCAATTGGGAACAAGAGCCTTTTTTTTTATTCCACCAAAATTTCTAGTTTTGCACAAGTATGAAACATTTTATGCATAATGATCTTTTAGTCGATGCCATGCTTAGGTGAGGATGCCTTCAAGCCTAGTTTCAACATTTGTTCTACTGATAATTGTTTATTTCTGGTTTTCTTATTTTATGAAGTAGGTATTTCCTTGACCTTCTTCCAATTAAATAGACAAGAAGAATGAAAACAAAGAGGTCGCAGTGAACGACTTCCTTCCAGCTGATGATGCTGTGAAAGCAATCCAGTACTCAATGTGAGTGTATTGTCTCCAGCTCTCTGACTATATATGCTGACCCTAAATTCATTATACTAAAGTAGTTTGTTTGATACATGCAGGGATCTGTATGCATCCTACATTGTCGAAAGCTTGAGGCGGTAGACTTTTCTGCTGCAACTCTAGCCAAGTAGCATTCATTTGTAATGTTCATGGGCAAATGGATTTTACAGTATATGCTCGGATAATGATATTTTTGTAACCTTGGCCACTTGCGCATGCGCACAACTACTCTACATTGTGGGATACTAGGTATGTTGCCTGAACTCGGATAAGGATGTCAGGTACGGATATATATCCAAGAGTCCGATCCTTCAAACTTATAATTGAAGGACACACAGAATCGGCTAAAAATGATTCAAATTTTGGATACGGGTACGGGAATATGACTATTAAAATAAATATATTTGAACATTGCTTCATAAAAAGGCACATTATGTAATTAAATTTGCATAACTTCATAAAAAATATGTAATTAAATTTGTACGGTTACATAAAAGGATATACTCTCTAATTAAATTTGCATGATTTCATAAAAAGACACATTTGTAATTAAGTTTGCATGATTTCATATATTTAAGCTTATAATTAAATTTGTATGGTTTTATAAAAATACATGTAATTAAATTTATAAGGTTTCATAACTTTACCACTAGACCACCATATTAAAATTAAATATCTACTTCACTACCATATTAATAAACTATGTACTTCACTACTAGTTTTTCGATTGTCACCATGAAGGATCCAATTGTTACCATGGAGGATCGGATACGGATTACATATCCATGTCCTATCGGGTGGACATGAGTACTTCTCCTTAAAGTAGAGAGTCCGTGTAAAATATGATACTAGTGCATGCCTTCTACAGGTAACACAGAAAATTTGGAAAAAAACGTTAATTGAATTGCTTTCTCGTAATGTTACTGATATTACTTGTACTTTTCCAAAATGAGCAAATTATATGAATAGTGTCGTATGCCCATTATGTAGAAGTATATGTATTCGTGCACATCGTATCACTTGGTTGGATCATATATAGTTTCATTCTTTTTATGCTCAGATTATTGATGTTATATATAGTCTTTTTTTTTTAATCCGAATCAATAGGCACACACATTTTTTTCAAAGAAGATAAATATTATAAAAAAAGTCGAAGATTACAACTATGGTCCAGATTACAAAATAGGTTATTTGGGATCTAGGATATCTATGTAAGCATCTATATTTTTTTTGTACAACAAATATACAAATATAATGAGGGAAAGACCCTCAAAGATCTGTCTATTACGTTTCCTCCACACGTGCCACATCACTGCCCCAAAAGTTATTATGAGATAGATATTCTCTCATTCTGTCGTCCTTCTGCGCTTTAACATCATTCCAAACAAAAGAAAGATCCCCGCACTGCGAGGTGGGAAGGTCAATCTTAGCCCTATGGGCCCTCCATATATCTCAAACATACTCACAAGCAAAGAATAGATGATTCCCTTGACTCATCCTCCTTTCCACATAAGTTGTACTTTTTGTCATCACATAAGACACCAAACATGACGAAGTTATTCCGAGTAAGGAGTCTGTTCCTGATCATTTTGTAAAGGCACATTGAGTACTTGACAGCCATTTTTTTGTCCACACCACCTGTCCAATCTGCCTCCTCATGACGGGTCATAATCTGGTTCAATGCCGTACTGAACTTGAAAGTGCCTCTCTCCATATTTTTTCAGACCTGGAAGTCTTCTTTACCCTGCCTATCGATCTCTACCGCATGTATGTTTACCGCATGAGCAGCCTCGATCGATCGGTCTTGTAACTTCCATTCACCTTCCTGGATAAAACTGCTCACCTTATCAGTAGAACCCATCAGCTCGTAAATCCTCCCTCTTGATCAAGTTAGAGTTCTTGTTTCAAGGGTCGTGCCAGATGCTGATTTGGGTCCCAGTACATATCACCCTGGTCAGCCTTCCTTTAGCCTGTGTATCGTTGCCAACAATGCTTTAATCGTGACTGAGAAGTTGTTGCTACTGGTCGACCAGAAGTCCCCTTTCGGAAAATACCTTCCTTTAACCCAGTCAGCCCACATAGACTTTCTATTGATGAATCTTCAAAACAGTTTGAGGTAAATCATTTCTCGGAGTAGGGACAATGATCTCAGTCCCACTCCTTCCTTTTTCGATCGACATAGTTCCTCCCAACTGATAGTATGGATACGTCCTCTCCACAAAAAGTCTGCACACATACTTTTGATGTTCTTGATCGTGCCTTTGGGAAGCATAATAGCCTGAAGCTAGAACAAAGCTACCGCCGAGAAGACAACTCTGATAAGTTCAATCCTACCACCAAAGGACAACAACTGAGCATGTCATCCCTCCAGTCTAGATTGATTTTTTTCTTGGCGCTCACTGCGTCGGGGTTTCGTTATGCCGCTGCGTCGACATCGGAGGCCAGAACCGAGGTGCGGCGACCGGAGTCGATGGGACGCACGTGGGTGCCCAGCCCGAGGGCTGGCACACACACATATGTGTGTGTGCATGCCGCGCATGCGCACGCGCCAATGATCTCTAGCTCAAGTGGTTAGATGGAGGCATATTTCCCCAGAGGTTGCAGATTCGAGGAACGAGAGAAGCACGTTAATTTTTTTGGGAGAATTATGCGAGGAGGGTGCAGTCTTCGGGCTGGGTTTATAGACCTTCGGACTGGAATTTGTGTCAAGACCCGTATCCGGATGGTCGTGCACGAGTACGTGGCAACGTCCAGCCTACGTCATAACATGATGTAGAACGCTGTACTAGGTCAACAATACTATCTATCATATCTCACAATATCAATACCATAACCTGTCAATGATAACCTCAACTTCATAAGGAGGACAAGAAGAATATAATGGCAATATCAATACTCAATCACAATGAAACTATAAGGAAGATGAATGGCACGATAATGATATAAGAGAATCACGAGGAGTCTAGAAATATACATCACAAATCATCAATGAGTCTAGAGTCTAGCTATCTCAAAAATAACATAAGTCTCAATATAATACAACTCAAAATATCTCAAAGTTGGAAATAATTCCAATACAACAAGAAGTGCTATACTAGCTAAGCCACTACTAGTGTATCCTCTACTGGAATGGGATCCTTTCGAGCCACTGTCTTCGACTCTACACCCACTATGTCCTGAGGTCCATAGTGTGTAGGTGGCCAGTCATCTAAATCATCTAAAAAATATATCCATATGGATTGGAGCGAAGCACACCTCTAACAACAGTTCCAATAAATGATAAAGACTATGTAACAGTAAATAGAGAAAAATACAAGATATATAGGACAAGAGCGAGAAATATACAAGATATGGAATGATGTAAATAAATACAAGGATACTGAGCATAATATACAAGAGTTAAGAAATACAATTAGATATGTGAATGAGTACTAGCTTCAACATGTGATAGACTTGGGAACTTGAACAAGGATTATGGCCTGGTTAATCATACGTGAAGTGTATGATTAACACTAACAAAGAACAAGACATGTACAAGAAGAGTATGATTACATATCTACACTAATACTCCCCGCCCCCGATTGGTATTGTAGATCCAACCATGACACGCTACGACACGAAATTCTATGAGAATGTAGCAAATTTTCTCATGAATCTGTCTATACAAGTGCAAGAACAACAAGGCTTGCACAAGATATACCAAGACACACAAGGAATAACATCTCATGATGGGATCCGAAAAATACCGATCTGTATAAATACGTGTCAAGAAATCAAGTATAACTATACTAGATACAAGAAGCATAGAAGATATCATAAACGAAAAACTATCAGAGAATGTATTCGCCTGAAATTCGAGATGAAGTATCAAACAGTATCCGTAATAGTGGCTCGAAGACCTAAATATGGAATATCATATCAACACAATGTTTTGGAAAGATAATGAAGTTAAACTAGTTAATTTCTAGGTCTTCAAGCCATCTCTAGGTCAACTAGGCCAAAACAGTCAAACTAGGTCAACTCCATGTTGTATTGGCCTACATCTAAGTTTCTAGGTTGGTATCTTAATGATACTAGCTAAAACTAGGTATTATGATACCCTATAGTATCAATATAACGATACAACCTACACTAGCTATTAATACTAGGTAATAATACTAGGTAATAGGTTACCATATATACTTATATCTTAACTACTACCAATACAAATATCCCAAAATTGATACTCACCCAACTCAACACTCACAAATTAATAATACCACACACACTGCACATTGGTATCTTGAGATACCACATCAATATCATAACTTAGACTATGAACTCAACCCTCACTTAGTATCTAGATATCCTCAAGTATTGGGTACTTGAATACTAAGTATCAACAAGATATCATGACACTTACCTCACTAACCTACATATACTCTTCTACTAACACTTGATACCCATGTATCCATGTGCACTAACACACTATCTTACATTCACAACAGTTTTCCCTTGCCCCCATACTTAAACCTGGCCATACCCGACACCAAATTTCTGATACACTAGGTATCAGCTCACCCCTCAGAGCACTGTGCTCACTCCCCATCTTGATCAGAACAACCACCAATAAATATCAACAACATTCAATCACAACAGCCACAACCAACATAACTGTTGTTTGTTCTCTGTTGCAATGCTGCCTAATGCTAACCACAGTTACAAACTGAGACTAATTACCGACACACTAGTCTAACACTAAGCTAACAGTCACCAAGCCACTGTGCATTCTAATGACACACATAACACACACAAGAACCCATCTAATAAGTATACCCAAAGCATAACTATGTATATACTAATAGATACATATATATATATATCCATCCAATAATTAGAGTATCAATAGCATCTAATATATATTATGGTACCTATAATGCATACAACATGTCATTACACCAAATACAAGTGGTGCATCATCCAAATATCAGACTTGCTCTATGATACTCTTGTGATGCACCATTGATACTCTGTCCAACCATCACCCAACTCTCCACAAGGGTCATGAACAAGTCTAATATCATAATTAAAGTCTAATTAGAGTGATAGCTATCTAATCTAGTGCTTGTGGCAAAATATGACATGTGTATCACTCGTGTCGAAGGAAAAATATTCAAAATTATCCCGTATAAAAAAGTATCATAATACGGTCTATTCGTATCCAATTGTGGACACGTCATTAGTCTCACACAATCAATCTAGTGCCAATTTGGTCCAATTGACCATTTGACAAACACATGGTGCACCAATCTCGGATCTCTTCCAAGTTGGATACAAAACTCAATGTAACATTCACAATAGGGGTCCATAGAGGCTAAATCTTCTTCATATAGGTAGCCTTAGTTCATAGGTGGGTTCCTAATGATCAAATTGCATAAATAGAACATAATTAAAGAGGAAATTCTGAATTGTACCTATTGGGAGATGGATTCTCAATGCACTTCTCCAAATGGATACAAATATGGCTCAACTTGTGCAATTTTCACATCCTTGGTGCTCCTTGTCTCCTCCTTGGTTCTAGATCTACTAATGGTGAGGAATGTAAGTGATTTGGCGGAGGGATGAGTTGAATTGGGGAATAACTCAAAATTAGAATGAAATGAAATGAAATAGAGAGGAGAGAGAAATTCTCCCAACTAAAATGGGCCGGCCATTCCTTGTCCCCTCTTCAAGCAATGTATAAAGACTTTAATACCCCTATTGGGTTGTCATGAAGAGAAGTTAATTAGGGGAAAGCTTCTACTCCTAATAAAAGATTTAGTTAAATCACTAATTAATCAAATGGTGACTAATATTGGGCCTAATTGGGTCTAACTCAAATGTTGGGTTCATGGTTCAGGACAAGTCTAATTGGGTCCACTAACACAAGTCCAATAATTAATGTAGCCTACTAACAATAATTATTAAATACAATAATTAAATATATAACATGTACAATAATTAAATAATTATGGAATGACCAAAATATTTCTATTGGAAAATGTGGCAGTGACAATTTGTTGTATGCATTCACACTGATTTGTAGGCCCTGTGATTTTATTTTTACAATGTGTGGGCACATTAATCCTGGATACACATCATCAATTTTATTGGCCGCAGTGTTAATTTATTCTGAGATAACATTGTAGTATATTTTGGCGTGTCTTTGTTGTGTCCAACACAGACACACCACTAGTTATTCAGTGTCTATGCAGAAAATTTGATGTACAAAAAATATTTTTAAACAAATTAACTAAAATGAAACAATTCGTCAAAAATTTGAAATTACGAAAACTTTTGTCAACTTTAATGGTGAAAATATGAAATAATAAATTTTTTTATATTTATCAAATTTTTGCCAACTGGGTGCCAAATTTTCGTTAACCGAGTTGGCGAAAACTTGACAATGTTTTTTTTTTTTGGGTTTGTTTTATTTTGTTTTTAGGGTTTTTTTGTTGGTTTTTTTGTGTTAGTTTTTTTAAAACAAACAAATGGGGGAGCCAACTCGATTTTTTTTTCTGGTTTGTTTGTTTTTCTTTTCTTTTTTTAAAATTTTTCTTTTGTTTAGTTTTATTTAGGTTTAGTTCTTTTTTCAAAAAGTTGTTGTAGCAATAATTTTTTTAAATAAATTAGAAAAAAATAAAATTTAACATCCGAAATAAAATATGCTATCATTCAATGACCAAAAATAAAAAAAATCTGCCGTAATAATATTACATCTGCCGTCGAACAGACTTCGAGCGGCCATAACTATTTGTTTTGAAATCATTTTCGTCAAACAATAGGTCGATTTGTATGTTTTCGACGAGAGTAACAAAATTCGTGTAGAAATAATTTCCATCCGAAGCAAGACGCACATGTTACAGGCAAAAATATAAATTTTAAAACTTTAAAGTATCATAACTTTTGACTGAGAGATCAAAACAAGGTCCAGTTTGTGCCAAAATGACCGTATCGAAAAGTACTACGGGTTAAACTATTTCACCGTTTGATAGACTTCAAAAAAATTTAGAATAGCAAAAAAATGATGTTTCGATCTCCAAATTTTACTTTCGGTAATTTTATTTTCGAATTTTTTTATTATCTATATTAATTTGTTATTATCTATACTAATATGAATGATAATTAGTTTGTTATTTGTTTAAGTTATCTATACTAATTTTTGGAGGTCGAAAATTAAAAAAAATCAAATTAGTATCGTGATTTCAAATTTTTGACAAATTGTTTCGTTTTAGTTAATTTGTTTACAAATATTTTCTGTACATCAAATTTTCTGATTAGTATTGTACTGCAAATTTTCTGATAAAATATCTTCTGTATAGAAAATTAAAAAAAACCAAGTTAGTATTGTCAAAAAATTTAAAAAACTAAAACAAAAAATCAACACAAAAAAACCTAAAAAACAAACCAAAAAAAAACCAAAAAAAAAATTTATTGTCAGATTTTCGCCAACTTGGTTGCCGATAATTTGGCAAACCATATTTTTCGTCAACCCATTTGGCAAAAATTTGACAATTTTTTTTTTTTTTTATTATTTCATATTTTTGTCATCAGAGATGACAAAAGCTTTCGTGATTTCAAATTTTTGACAAATTGTTTCGTCTTAGTTAATTTGTTTAAAAATATTTTCCGTACAACAAATTCTCTGGTGTCCATGCTGCCTTAAGCTTGTGGATGAACACTGCAAAGGCCCTTTAAACCTCTGAAATACCAGTAGTCCAAAAAATAGTGAAAGGATATCTGGAAAGGTAAAAGAAACTGAAAAGGGGAGAAGTGGGCTAGGGAACCATCCGAAAAAAGGCTGATGATAAAGGCACTACCTCAAAGTGTGTAATGGGTCGGGCCGAGCCAGCCCGAGATCCAGTTTGACCGATTTTGCTCGAGTTCAGGCCAGTCCGGATTCAAATCCAGGCGTGGACCGATCCGGACCCGTAGCGCCGAAGGCCGATCCAGCCCGGGCCTATGACCCGGTGGCTGGCGGTCCAGGTTGGGCCTGACCGGCCCAGTTATTATTATTATTATTATTATATATATATATATATATATATATATATATATATATATATATATATATTAGTTATATTTTTTTAGTTATTAAATTAGTTATATATATAATGATTATATATATAAGTTATTAATTCTAAGTTAATAAATATAAATAATAATATGTTATTTAATTTGAATTAGTTAATAAGATTAAATGTAGAGAACCTTAACTAAAATTATAATGTTATATATATATAGTTATTTGTTGTTAGTATAATTAATAAATAGATGATAGGATTTGATTTAATTAATGAGATAATTTTCATAACCAAAAATATTAAATGTAAAAAACCCTTATCATAACATAAATAAACAAATACTTAATTGAGGCAAAAATTTATTAATAAAACATACTAATATTACTATTACATAAGAATATCAGAAATAATATTATTTTTTAATATATATTATTTTTGTTACATAAGCATGCAACCTATATTTGTGTTTCAGCTTTTCAACCTCTCTTCAAAAATTATTTGTAATACTGCAAATATAGTTTGTAGAGAGACTGAAAGCTGAAACTCAAACATATGTTACATGAATCTAACAATAATAAAATATATTAAAAATGATACATTTTTAGAAAAGAAAAAAAAAAGATAACTAGATATTCATACACATTTTCAGATGCCTACGTAGCTTTTTGTACCATAGTTATTGTCTCATTTGAGTCATTTTCTACAATGCAAGCATTCAACAAGAACTTTATTCGAGCTTCTTCTTTCCGTATAACGCTCATTGTAAACTCCGTTAAAATGATACCAATTTTTTGATTCAAATTCTTGTTGCGGTGCGGGTTGAGGTTGCTGATCTTGCGGTTGCTGTGGTGATGTTGATTATTTTCTATGATATTATCTCTTCAATCTATATTTCTTCTAAATTTTGTACGAGGAAAAAAAAAAATTTATTTCTCTACCAAAAAGAGAGAGAGGAAAGAAAAATTCTCAATCAGAAAAAACAAACAAACTATTCTCTAATATTAAAGTTACTTGTAACGTCTACTAGAAGCCTAAAAAAAATCGCATGAAACTTTGTTGAGAGAGAAGAAGTTGGACTCCACTAATTGCTTTGCTTCTAAACTTTGTAATTGTCTTGTTTCTAAACTTTGTAAGAGATGAAGTAAATTTTGTAAGAGGGAAGAAATTGTGTTGTGTTTATTTTTCATAAATTATGGCCTATTTATAGAATTTTTTTGAGGCCAAATGATCCCAAATACCCTAAAAAAAGTTGTTATAGTGGGTATTTTGATCATTTTTAGCAAAATGACCAAAATACCCCTAAACGGTCATAAATCTGCCACTAAAACGGAGGTATTTGATAAAAATATTCTCCAACAGTTATATCACACACACAAAAAAAATTTCCGGCCGAATCGAACTTGAACCGGGCCGGGCTGACCGGGCCAACCGAATTTGACCTCGACCAAAACTGTGTAGGGAACGGGCTGAGCTTGTGTGTCGGATCCTCCGACCTAGCCCAGACCCGGGGGGAGGGTGGGTCGGTTCGGGCCGGCCCAGACCGACGTTGATCGGGCCGTGCCCGGACCGATTTTCTGGTTGGCCGACCCATTACACACCATGAGCACTACCAAACTTGATCGGGGTTGGCCCAATTTTTTATATAAGTTTTTCACTCAAAAATTTACTCAGGGCTATCCTAAATATTTATTAGGACTGTCAAAATTTTGACAGTCCTTCCAATATGTTGGACTGTCAAAATTTTGATAGTTCTAAATAAAGTATGCAGTTCAATGTACTTTAAAAATTTAACAATCTAACCTATTGGAAGGACTGTTAAAATTTTGACAGTTCTAATAAATTTTTGGACTAGTCTGAGTAAATTTTTGAGCAAAAAATTTATAGAAAAATTGGGTCAGTCCCGATCAAGTTTGGTAATGCATTTATCAAGAGCAAAAAAAAAAAAAAAAAAAAAAAAAAAAATTGGAGAGGAGAATACGAAGAGGAGATGACTCGTTGAAAAAAATAAAAATAAAGATTAGCCACAAGCTTTTTTGGTTGTTTCTGTTGCCAGTGGACTAGAAAACTGAGCCCTAAAGCCAATAGGAATTCATTAGACACCCTTCAGTTGGACTCTATATAAACTTTCAGTTCCGAGCAAGGGTGAAATCAAAAAATTACGAATGAAACATAAAAGTTTAAATTTATTTTAAATAAATCATATAGTTTAAGTAAATACTAAGTACAACATAATATCGTTTAAATATTGGACGTAAGTTATCTTTACGTCCTTCAATAGGACGTACGTCCTCCTCTCCTTTAATCATAATAATCTAACTATATATTAATATCCTAATATTGTCCTAACTATATATTAATATTCTAATATTGTCCTAATATATATTAAACTAACAATATATTTAACAATATATTAATATCCTAATATTACACATATAAATATCATAATATTGTTAGCTTGCAGCTAATATTTATTAAACTAACAATATATTAATGTTCTAATATTACACATATAAATATCCTAATATTGTTAGCTTAATATAAAAATATATTAATATAGCTATGGATCTTACGCTCTAAACTATGGTGTAAGTTATTTTTTATTTTACGAATATTTTCAAACGGCTATATTTCAAACGGTAATAATTAACCGTCATATGGTTTATATATACATGAACTACCGAAATCTCACTTATTCTTACTCTTCTAATATTTACCAAAACTTCACGTACTATTGCTCTTGCAATTTTTATCCAACCTCACATACTCTCATTCTTTCAATATTCATCACAACAACTCTCATATGTTAGAAGAAAATCTTAGCCGGCAAATTTTTTCGAATCTCGAAGTTTTTAGCCATGGATCAAATCATAACAGTGATTTGCTATCATGGAGGTACACTAAACGGATTATCTTATGAGGGAGGTACAACTAATTTAATTTCTACATATCAAAATGTCTTTTTTGAAAATATACGAAATATTATTGCAGAAAGTTTTTCTATTACTTATGAATTCGTAATAAGGTAATTTTTTACCGATACCTTTTTAGTAATAAATAGTGAAGAAGCATGAAAATTTATTGTTGAAAGTAGTTTAGGTGCATCTTGTATAAAGATCTATATTAATCCATTATTACCAAATATTATCACAAATATAGTATCTACTAGTCAAACTGTTTATAATAGTCAAAATTTTCATGTTGGTCCTAGCACTTCAAACCAAATGAATTTAGTCGAAGAGAACGTTGACGATGAAGATAGTGATGACTTACTCGAAGATTTAGACTATTATTTACCCACTATTGATAATTCAGATGGTAGCACCCCCGAAGTATTTCGTGGAAGAGAGTTTGCTTTTTCTTATGCATTTCAAAATTTTATTAGTGATATAGTAATTCTTCGTAAATTTAGTTGTAGAGCTACACATAACAATTCTCAAAGAATTGTATATGTTTGTGACGCTCCACATTATTGCTGGAGAGTGTACGCACATGCAATTGGTAACAGTAAAATCTTTGTGTCACGCCCCAGTCCCAAAATGACGAGGGACTGAGCACGTGCGCAATGGCCAGCAGCACGCACCGATGGACAACCCAATTTAATGGATCCATCAGGGCATGCTTAAGCTGTAGTCTATCAGTAATATGTTACAAGTCTCAGGTATTTCTAATCTCATCCACCAAATAAACACAGATTAATTGCCAGAAATAATGCAATAGAAATAAATAAGCAATATCAAATAAGTGTCTCGGGAAACAAATCCGAGAATTATTCTGTTACATTTAAGGAAACATAGACTGGAAATAAAATACTGAAAAGTAAATACTGTGTAGCTGAAGCCGGTGCTCAGGTGAAGTCTTCGGCCACTATCTCGTCCTCGGTTCCGGATTCTGCTCCAAGGAGTGCTCCTGTACCGTACACCTCGGGGTAGTTCTCCTCGGCTATACCTGGGGACATAGTCCATTCCAGGTCCTCAGGGGACATAACAAGGTACAGAAAATACAAGCCAAAACATATGCAGTGCAGCAATAATGAAACAGCAGGGTAAATATGTAAACCAGCTAAGTGATATGCAAGTGAGAGTTTTAGTCATACTCAGGCTGAGACTACTACAGGATCAGTGTCGTAGAAACCATAGCAGTATTTTCTCGAGGAGCCAGTAAGGAACCAAAGCTCTGAATCAGAGTCTAAGGCACCGCCAGATATAAGTATTTATATTATATTCAGCCTTGATATGACAATACTCTCCCCACCCCATGTAATCTCACGTCACAGTTCCAGAAAATATCAGGTACAAGTCACGCAAGTTTGCACTAATGCAATGAGTCAGGCTAGAATCTAAGCATGTAAACTGGAAATGACATGAAAATGTAACCTATACGGGATCACCAGGTATATCTCAGGCAATTCTGTCACATGAAGAGTGTCAGGTGTCCTGGGTTAAGCAGTTAAACATGTTGCATAAGAATCTACCAGAAATCAAGTAAAATACTATAACCAGGATTATCTGAGAATTGGCAAGCTTTACTTGCCCACTGATGTATAAACAAGTCCAGAAAATAACTAGCAAGCTGCAAGTTTTGGCAAGGTACACTTGCCTGTGGTTCCGGCTCTGATTGCGGCTCTGACTTCGGTTGGATTTGCAGGCGGTACTCCGGTTGCTGAAATAAACATCACCATCAGATCCAGAAAATATCAATCAGCTAGAAACGCCTGTCCTTGGGTCCAATTTGGAGACAAGGGCAGAAACGGCAGTTTCGGGCCAATACGGGGTCCACCGGTGGGCCCGCTTTGCACCGAAAAACGCGTCTGGGTCAAAGGTCTCCAAATTCACCAAACTCAGTGTCAACAGGTCAGGAACGCTGATACGAACCCAACGGAACTTTCAGATTTGAATTCCGATGAGCCGATCACAAAATCGCCCGTCGAGCGGGCCCGTGGGGCCCACGACACGCGATTTCGTCAACGTTCTCAGAATCGAACCAAACTTTACCCACAGGACCAGTGTATTGCTACGAGTCCGATGGCGCAAGTTTCATCTCGATCCGACGTGTGTATACAAAGTTAGGGCACATTCCAGAAAGTACGGATACGGGGCGATGTCCGCGGATACGCGTTGATTTCGGTGTGCACGCACACCCGAATCAGCTTTCGCGAAATCCCACACGTCCGTATCGACGAGGCGTACGTATCTGTGAAGACCGTGCGCGACCAAGTCGTCCCGTTTGGCGGGGCGAACCCAGTTCCGGGGTGAAACAGGGTCTAGTTTTTTCTGTTTTTGGATCGCGGTGTGCGATCACCACAGGACGCGATGCCCTGAACGGTTTGTCCGGGCACCGAGAGGGTCATACAGGCTTCGCAACGCAATTTGCGAAATCGAAAACAGAGATCCGAGGTGCAAGTTACGAGTACCTGAAGGGGACCCGAGAAACCGAGTTTCGAGTTGTGTCCGACACGTGTCGGATACCAAATCGAAAGCTAGGGTTAGGGTTTGGGCTCACTGGCCGGCGGCGAGGACGGCGGCTGGGGAGGCACTGAGGCTGAGGAGGCCGGGGGCGGTGCTGGCTAGGGCGGCGACGCACCGGAGAGGCGGGGGTCGGCGGCGCAAGGCTAGAGCGGCCGGGGCCTGCTGTGAGGAGGAGAGAGGAGGAGGAGGGAGGAAGAAGGAGGGGCTCGGGCTGGGAGAGGCGCTGGGAGGAGGAGGTCGGCCGGAGTCGGGCGGTGGCGCACGGCGGTGAGGAGGTCTGGGGTTTGGGGATGCGGTGGCCGGAGGGGCTGATATATATAGGGGAGGGAGGAGCTGTCGTGGCCGAGGGAGGCGGAGGAGGGGGGGAACGTGGCGACGCGTGGGTGGTCGTGGGGTGAGGTGGCCGCCGGAGCGGGCGGGCGACGGCGGGAAACGCGCCGGAGAACGCGGGGAAGAGGGAGAGGGGGTCAGCCGGGTTGCGGGCACGGGCGGGTCGGGTCTGGCGGATCCGACCCGACCCGCTAGGGGCTGGGCTCGGGTTGGGCTATGTCACGCCCCGATCCCCCGCAGGCAAATCGGCCGTTCCCGCTAGGCGGGAATCACCCTCGCCAGCGCTCCCGCGGAACGATCGCTTAACCCATCCGGGCGTGATGCCGCACGAGCGTGAGCCACGCCCGTGCAAGGCCATGGTTCGTTGGCTGGCGGCAAGAGTTCTAAGCCACAGAGTCGCACAGATTGTCCGAGTGCAGCGGAGTCATGAACGCATAGGCGATCGGTAACAGGTTCACTGAGTCGACAATATAACGGAAGCATTGAAACAAGGTAAAGTAATCTCTTTATTGATATGAACAAGTGTTACAGGCGGCGTATAGCCGAGATTACAAGTCGCTCAAGACTCTCTTTCTGAAACAGTAAAAACGTGCCAAGTGGCTACAACTGTGGAATGATTTGTAGAGGCGATGGTCAGGCGATGTTCACAACTTATGTCTTGTATATGTGCTTCAGTCCCGGATGCACCGTTGCTTCGGAGTGTTGTCCACGCCTTAGCACGCACGTTGGAGGTGTCCGCACCGCACGAGGTTCTCCCGCACCCTGCATATCAAATTGGTGGATTATCAGTACATTGAATGCACTGGTGGAGAAGCTACTCGCCCGCTCGACAAATTCAAACACGTAATACAGGTTCCGTGCACAACTATTAAGTTGTCTTTCTAGTTGCCTTAGGATCAGTTTCATGCAAACATTGAATAGCTTAATGTGTCGGGCAGTGCGCCGTGCGATGTTTGAGGAAACACGATGAGACTTACCAACTTACCATTTCTCTGATAAACACATGATGCATTGCAAGCCATATTCACGCGATAATCACACGAGGCATTGCAAGCATATACACACGATGATCACTGGCTGATGCCATAATGGACTAGTCAAGGACGTGAATAACATGCAACGAGAAAACACGAGGAGCTCATAAAATACGATGCGTTGCAAGTTACCCAGTCCGCACACGATTGACTATAAACACGAAGTCTGCCCGGATCGGATCGGTGTCAGTGCCCCAGCACCGTCCGCAGAACTTATATCCTTGTGCACAAGTTGTCCATGATCGAACACGATTGTTAATTTACACACGAGCACACGAGATTCATTTAGCTATTGGATATGCACAGTCTCCTGGGCTGCTGTAAGCCCGCACACGAGGGAGACTTGCAGGGAGATCCAAATACCTGAATGAGTCTTGCCACAGGAACATGATTCTTTTACTTGGCATGATACAGTCCCCTGGATCGGGAACTGCCTTGGTGACCTAACGGTCCCGAATACTTGCGAGTTCATTCAGGCACGGAACGACTACGTAGTAGTCTCCCGGGGTTTGGATGAAAACACGGTAACATTCAAGCAGACAAGCATGCGTTTCTAAGGAACATGAACAGGCACGTTGCTCGGACCCGAAGGTAAGCCGAGAGTTGAAACCTTTAAGGGAATTAGCATACGAGGGTCTGAGTATAAGCAGTATTTCATTTCCATGTTCTAGCAAGCAATATGAGTTGGGATTATTCCCTTAGCTTGGTGCGTTGGATTTATTAGCATGCAGGGGGTGATTCACCTAGCGACTAGCATATATAATTCCAGGTTTTATGTGTGCTGGCTAAGCAAAGACAAGTTCACCGTAGCCACCCACCTTAGCGATGATTCGCCTCGGTAGAGCGATACGTCTGAGCGAGCCTCTGAAAGTCCAAGCCGGATTCCTGTAGGGACAAGTCTGGATATCCTTTGCTTCTTGATCGAGGCAAAGCGGGTCGGGACAGCTGCACGATTGCCGATTGAGACGGCAGTCCGCTTGAGCGGAACGGGGTGTTACATCCTACCCAACTTAGAAAAAGTCTCGTCCTCGAGACTTACTAAGGACAAGCAGAAATCTAGGGTTGAGGCAATCCTAGACAAGTCGTTTGTACTTGTTCATTTAGATCTTCACTTGCACAAGCTTCGAAATCAGCATATCGCTTAGACTGGATCGTGCGCACTTTCGAAGGTACCCTCTAGCGTGAACACGTCAACCAGCTCAGTGATAGCGAAGTCTTAGCACTCGAGTTTCACCTTTTCTAAGTCTTGGATGGTGCACTAGTTCAAGGCGTCCCTCGAATAGATGCATTCAACCAAACTTAGGGTTAGTGAAAATCGGACAAGCTACTAGCGATACTCTCAGGGGTTCGCACAGGTTGGCTCAAAGGCCACTCACAGCATACAACCAGACAAGCAAGAATATCATTCAAAACGCATTTTGAAAGTATTTAGACTTATTGTTGGAACATCCCATCGAGGCATTGAGAGAGAGCGTGCACATAACCCACGAACGAGCTTTCGAAACAGAGATATCGAATTGAAGTCCAAAGGCGTAAAAGCCAGGCTCTGATACCAACATGTCACGCCCCGATCCCCCGCAGGCAAATCGGCCGTTCCCGCTAGGCGGGAATCACCCTCGCCAGCGCTCCCGCGGAACGATCGCTTAACCCATCCGGGCGTGATGCCGCACGAGCGTGAGCCACGCCCGTGCAAGGCCATGGTTCGTTGGCTGGCGGCAAGAGTTCTAAACCACAGAGTCGCACAGATTGTCCGAGTGCAGCGGAGTCATGAACGCATAGGCGATCGGTAACAGGTTCACTAAGTCGACAATATAACGGAAGCATTAAAACAAGGTAAAGTAATCTCTTTATTGATATGAACAAGTGTTACAGGCGGCGTATAGCCGAGATTACAAGTCGCTCAAGCCTCTCTCTCTGAAACAGTAAAAACGTGCCAAGTGGCTACAACTGTTGAATGATTTGTAGAGGCGATGGTCAGGCGATGTTCACAACTTATGTCTTGTATATGTGCTTCAGTCCCGGACGCACCGTTGCTTCGGAGTGTTGTCCACGCCTTAGCACGCACGTTGGAGGCGTCCGCACCGCACGAGGTTCTCCCGCACCCTGCATATCAAACTGGTGGATTATCAGTACATTGAATGCACTGGTGGGGAAGCTACTCGCCCGTTCGACAAATCCAAACACGTAATACAGGTTCCGTGCACAACTATTAAGTTGTCTTTCTAGTTGCCTTAGGATCAGTTTCATGCAAACATTGAATAGCTTAACGTGTCGGGCAGTGCGCCGTGCGATGTTTGAGGAAACACGGCGAGACTTACCAACTTACCATTTCTCTGATAAACACATGATGCATTGCAAGCCATATTCACACGATAATCACACGAGGCATTGCAAGCATATACACACGATGATCACTGGCTGATGCCATAATGGACTAGTCAAGGACGTGAATAACATGCAACGAGAAAACACGAGGAGCTCATAAAACACGATGCGTTGCAAGTTACCCAGTCCGCACACGATTGACTATAAACACGAAGTCTGCCCGGATCGGATCGGTGCCAGTGCCCCAGCACCGTCCGCAGAACTTATATCCTTGTGCACAAGTTGTCCATGATCGAACACGATTGTTAATTTACACACGAGCACACGAGATTCATTTAGCTATTGGATATGCACAGTCTCCTGGGCTGCTGTAAGCCCGCACACGAGGGAGACTTGCAGGGAGATCCAAATACCTGAATGAGTCTTGCCACAGGAACATGATTCTTTTACTTGGCATGATACAGTCCCCTGGATCGGGAACTGCCTTGGTGACCTAACGGTCCCGAATACTTGCGGGTTCATTCAGGCACGGAACGACTACGTAGTAGTCTCCCGGGGTTTGGATGAAAATACGGTAACATTCAAGCAGACAAGCATGCGTTTCTAAGGAACATGAATAGGCACGTTGCTCGGACCCGAAGGTAAGCCGAGAGTTGAAACCGTTAAGGGAATTAGCATGCGAGGGTCTGAGTATAAGCAGTATTTCATTTCCATGTTCTAGCAAGCAATATGAGTTGGGATTATTCCTTTAGCTAGGTGCGTTGGATTTATTAGCATGCAGGGGGTTATTCACCTAGCGACTAGCATATATAATTCCAGGTTTTATGTGTGCTGGCTAAGCAAAGACAAGTTCACCGTAGCCACCCACCTTAGCGATGATTCGCCTCGGTAGAGCGATACGTCTGAGCGAGCCTCTGAAAGTCCAAGCCGGATTCCTGTAGGGACAAGTCTGGATATCCTTTGCTTCTTGATCGAGGCAAAGCGGGTCGGGACAGCTGCACGATTGTCGATTGAGACGGCAGTCCGCTTGAGCGGAACGGGGTGTTACAGGCTGGGCCGGGCCGGCCCAACGGGCCGCGGGCTGGGTTTAAAAATATAATAATAATAATACTAATAATAATAATAATAATTAGATAATTAATTAAATAAATAGATAAAATACTTTTTAGGTGTTTAAAAATAGGTCTGAGGCCCAATAAATTCCAGAAAAATTGTCCTAAGTCCAGTTTTTCATTTTACATCCAAAAATATTATTTTTATAATATTTTAATATTATTTATTATCAATTAAAAATTATTTAAAAATTAAAATCCTGTTTTTAAATTACAGAAAATTTCCAGAAAATTGTAAAAAATTCAGTTTTTAAAATTTTGAAAAAATCAGGGAGTTTACAATCTACCCCCCTTAAGAGGATTGCGTCCTCGCAATCAAAGAATAACCGGTCAACAGAGATGACGCGGTCGCAAGCATCGTTTGAAAATACATCACAAGAGACTTCAGGGAAATACCGTTTCCCTAAAAATTGAAAGTTTACACTTTCCAGGAAAATCTAGTGGAAACTATAACTTTTATCCAAAACCAGGTTGTTATTAACAAGTTGCAATTTACTAGGTTGGGGCTGAGGTCACGAACCAACGGGCACGAACTACAACAAGACTAGAAACGAAAAACTATAAATCACTTACTCGCATCGGCTTCCTGCACAGTCATCGCGTAAGCTTGCTCTCGTCCTTGAGATAGATTCCTCTGTTGTTGCTGAGCTTGCTGGTAGGGTGCTGCTCGAGGTGCTGGTGGAGTTTGCTGGTTCACCCTTGGTGCTCCTTCTCTACGCTCAGGGCAGTCTCTCACTGCATGCTGTCTGGATCCGCAGCCTAAGCATAGTCTGAGTTTACGTCTACATTCCTTCTCAACATGGCCTATCTTGCCACAGTGATAACAGGTAGGAAGGTAGAAGACTTTTGGTGCTGCTGTTGGTGGCGAGCTCATTTGTTGACGCTTTGCAGACTCCTCTTGTGCTGCTTTGGTTGGTGCGGATGGGGAAGGCCGCTTCAGTCTGGTCTCTCTCTTGGTGACGCGCTCTATGCGTCGAGCCGCAGCAAGGACGTCCGAGTATGATGTTGGTGCGACGGACCCAATTAGTTTCTGCAGCTCAATGTTCAGTCCGTCGAAGAATTTCTCGGCCTTCTCTTCCTCAGTCGGGATCAGGGTGGGGGCGAAGCGGCTCAGACGAATAAATTCAGCGTTGTACTCTTCCACCGTCATGGAGTCCTGAGTGAGGCGATTAAATTTGTCCCGCAGTTCTGATCGAGCGATGGCAGGAATGTACATCTCCTGGAAGAGTCTGGAGAACTCCTCCCAGGTGATTCGGTCTGGTCCGAGTCGCGTCTCCTCGGATAGCCACCAGTGATGAGCGTTGTCCGTCAATTACATTCTGACGGCTGTTATCCAGCGTTCCCGTGGAAGTTCAGCTGCTTCAAGTTGATGCCGAATGTTGGTGAGCCACTCATGAACTTCTGTGGGCTCCTCTTTTCCAGAAAAAGTGCGGGACTTCAGTTGGCGGAAGTCAGCGATTGAGCCTGTAGTTGGCCGTCGAGCTGGTAGGTTGGCCTGCCTGCTGGCTTTGTTGAGTTGAGGGAACTCCTCCGACTGGTGTCACTTCGTCGTCGTAGGTGACACCTGTAGCTTGTGGGGTTCCGACGGGAGTCTCATTGCACTCTTGTGGGTCCATTTTTCTGCATCCAAAATAACCAATAAGAGGCGCACAGGAATCAAGGCAAGATGCAAGTCAAAATTAGTTCGAATACGATACAGATATCAAAAACGATTCAAGCAAGTTGATGAGATCCTAAAAACTTATCCTATTTTTATTGCAGGCCTATTCGATCCCTAAGTTGAAACCGAACAATTTAGTCGTAGACCTGCATGGGCCACCACAAAAACCATGTCACGCCCCAGTCCCAAAATGACGAGGGACTGAGCACGTGCGCAATGGCCAGCAGCACGCACCGATGGACAACCCAATTTAATGGATCCATCAGGGCATGCTTAAGCTGTAGTCTATCAGTAATATGTTACAAGTCTCAGGTATTTCTAATCTCATCCACCAAATAAACACAGATTAATTGCCAGAAATAATGCAATAAAAATAAATAAGCAATATCAAATAAGTGTCTCGGGAAACAAATCCGAGAATTATTCTGTTACATTTAAGGAAACATAGACTGGAAATAAAATACTGAAAAGGAAATACTGTGTAGCTGAAGCCGGTGCTCAGGTGAAGTCTTCGGCCACTATCTCGTCCTCGGTTCCGGGTTCTGCTCCAAGGAGTGCTCCTGTACCGTACACCTCGGGGTAGTTCTCCTCGGCTATACCTGGGGACATAGTCCATTCCAGGTCCTCAGGGGACATAACAAGGTACAGAAAATACAAGCCAAAATATATGCAATGCAGCAATAATGAAACAGCAGGGTAAATATGTAAACCAGCTAAGTGATATGCAAGTGAGAGTTTTAGTCATACTCAGGCTGAGACTACTACAGGATCAGTGTCGTAGAAACCATAGCAGTATTTTCTCGAGGAGCCAGTAAGGAACCAAAGCTCTGAATCAGAGTCTAAGGCACCGCCAGATATAAGTATTTATATTATATTCAGCCTTGATATGACAATACTCTCCCCAC
The DNA here is from genome assembly GCA_036927795.1 of Iris macrosiphon. NCBI lineage: Eukaryota > Viridiplantae > Streptophyta > Magnoliopsida > Asparagales > Iridaceae > Iris > Iris macrosiphon. The sequence continues at coordinate 1,478,410 of JAYESA010000015.1, read as the reverse complement.
CCCATGTAATCTCACGTCACAGTTCCAGAAAATATCAGGTACAAGTCACGCAAGTTTGCACTAATGCAATGAGTCAGGCTAAAATCTAAGCATGTAAACTAGAAATGACATGAAAATGTAACCTATACGGGATCACCAGGTATATCTCAGGCAATTCCGTCACATGAAGAGTGTCAGGTGTCCTGGGTTAAGCAGTTAAACATGTTGCATAAGAATCTACCAGAAATCAAGTAAAATACTATAACCAGGATTATCTGAGAATTGGCAAGCTTTACTTGCCCACTGATGTATAAACAAGTCCAGAAAATAACTAGCAAGCTGCAAGTTTTGGCAAGGTACACTTGCCTGTGGTTCCGGCTCTGATTGCGGCTCTGACTTCGGTTGGATTTGCAGGCGGTACTCCGGTTGCTGAAATAAACATCACCATCAGATCCAGAAAATATCAATCAGCTAGAAACGCCTGTCCTTGGGTCCAATTTGGAGACAAGGACAGAAACGGCAGTTTCGGGCCAATACGGGGTCCACCGGTGGGCCCGCTTTGCACCGAAAAATGCGTCCGGGTCAAAGGTCTACAAATTCACCAAACTCAGTGTCAACAGGTCAGGAACGCTGATACAAACCCAACGGAACTTTCAGATTTGAATTCCGATGAGCCGATCACAAAATCGCCCGTCGAGCGGGCCCGTGGGGCCCACGACACGCGATTTCGTCAACGTTCTCAGAATCGAACCAAACTTGACCCACAGGACCAGCGTATTGCTACGAGTCCGATGGCATAAGTTTCGTCTCGATCTGACGTGTGTACACAAAGTTAGGGCGCGTTCCAGAAAGTACGGATACGGGGCGATGTCCGCGGATACGCGTTGATTCCGGTGTGCACGCACACCCGAATCAGCTTCCGCGAAATCCCACACGTCCGTATCGACGAGGCGTACGTATCTGTGAAGACCGCGCGCGACCAAGTCGTCCCGTTTGGCGGGGCGAACCCAGTTCCGGGGTGAAACAGGGTCTGGTTTTTCCTGTTTTTGGATCGCGGTGTGCGATCACCACAGGACGCGATGCCCTAAACGGTTTGTCCGGACACCGAGAGGGTCATACAGGCTTCGCAACGCAATTTGCGGAATCGAAAACAGAGATCCGAGGTGCAAGTTACGAGTACCTGAAGGGGACCCGAGAAACCGAGTTTCGAGTTGTGTCCGACACGTGTCGGATACCAAATCGAAAGCTAGGGTTAGGGTTTGGGCTCACTGGCCGGCGGCGGGGACGGCGGATGGGGAGGCACTGAGGCGGAGGAGGCCGGGGGCGGTGTTGGCTAGGTCGGCAACGCACCGGAGCGGCGGGGGTCGGCGGCGCAAGGCTCGAGCGGCCGGGGCCTGCTGTGAGGAGGAGAGAGGAGGAGGAGGGAGGAAGAAGGAGGGGCTCGGGATGGGCGAGGCGCTGGGAGGAGGAGGTCGGCCGGAGTCGGACGGTGGCGCATGGCGGTGAGGAGGTCTGGGGTTTGGGGATGCGGTGGCCAGAGGGGCTGATATATATAGGGGAGGGAGGAGCTGTCGTGGCCGAGGGAGGCGGAGGAGGGGGGGGGAACGTGGCGACGCGTGGGTGGTCGTGGGGTGAGGTGGCCGCCGGAGCGGGCGGGCGACGGCGGAAAACGCGCCGGAGAACGCGGGGAAGAGGGAGAGGGGGTCAGCCGGGTTGCGGGCACGGGCGGGTCGGGTCTGGCGGATCCGACCCGACCAGCTAGGGGCTGGGCTCGGGTTGGGCTGGGCCGGGCCGGCCCAACGGGCCGCGGGCTGGGTTTAAAAATATAATAATAATAATACTAATAATAATAATAATAATAATTAGATAATTAATTAAATAAATAGATAAAATACTTTTTAGGTGTTTAAAAATAGGTCTGAGGTCCAATAAATTCCAAAAAAATTGTCCTAAGTCCAGTTTTTCATTTTACATCCAAAAATATTATTTTCATAATATTTTCATATCATTTATTATCAATTAAAAATCATTTAAAAATTAAAACCCTGTTTTTAAATTACAGAAAATTCCCAGAAAATTCCAGAAAATTGTGAAAAATCCAGTTTTTAAAATTTTGAAAAAACAGGGGATTTACACTTTGAGATTTGTACATTTGAATATCAACATTCATGTACTGGTGTATTACCAAGAGGACGTCGTCGACAGGCTACTGCTGCATGGATTAGTGAAAAAATAATGGATAAAATTAGAGATAACCAGTCTTATAGTGCATCAAATATTGTGCATCACATATTGTGAATGATATACTTAGAGATTATCGAGTACATATTACGTATTTTAAAGCTTCGAGAGGAAAATAACTTGCATTATCTGAAATTAACGGTAGTTATATTGATGCATATGGTATTCTTGAAAAATATGGCCTTACAATTATGAAAATAAATCATGGTAGCAGATATTTTTTAAAGACGGTAGGAAATAATATTTTTCAAAGAATATTTATTTGTTTCAATGCATGTATCGATGGTTTTTTACGTGGTTGTTTACCTATAATTAGTATTGATGTAACTTTTCTGGCATTTAAATATCAATGTACTCTATTTGTAGCTTGTTCTCATGATTCTAACTATCAATTATATCCTACTGCTTATTGTATTGCTGAAAATGAGAATATTGAATCATGAACATGGTTTTTAGACAATTTGAAAACTTTCTTTGAAAGTTATTTTGATCGTTGGGATAATATTTCATTTATATCAGATAAGCAAAAATGATTAATTCGTAGAATGCGTGATACTTTTCCATACTCTCCACATTTTTTTTGTATCCAGCATTTCAAACAAAATATGAGAAGTCAATGTAGCAGTACAAAAAAATATCAAGAATGGTTAGATAAACTTGCTCGATCTTATAATGTTGTGGTTGCGACAAAATGGTTTGAAAAAATTAAATCGATAGATATTAGGATTTTTAATTGGATTGTTGGTACAAACGATGAAAATAGTAATTTTTTTCAATGGATCACAGCTTATGCACCATGTCCTAGACTCGATATTAACACATCTAACATTGCAGAGAGTTTTAATAATTTGGTTAAAAATTTGCGTGATAAACCAATAACAACATTGCTTGATGGTATTAGAGCCAAAATCATAACAATTCATGATAATCATCGGCAAAACGCTGAAGTTATTAAATTAAATGGCGTTCGGGAGGCTCGAACCCACAACCTCCTGGATAATATGCATCGGTCTTAACCACTAGGCTAGACATCATATATATATATATATATATATATATATATATATATATATATATATATATATATATATATATATATATATATATATATATATATATATATATTGTAATTTAAAATACAATACATTTATAATAAAAAATATATCAAAAATACTAAAAATATTATCTCAATAATGCTGCCCGCTGTCTTCTCCTCCTCATTCTTCTTCTTCTTCTTCTTCTTCTTCTTCAACTGGTAAATTTTTTTTTACCCTCCCCTCCCTCTATATAATCCAAACATATTTACTTCCACATTCAATTTCTCCTCAACAACACCCAACTCCCATCAAACTAAACTTACGTCTTATAATGGTGTCCTATAATGGTGCGTAAGTTACTAATTCCTTGATTACGGTTAATTAGAATTAACAAAAAATTAATAAAAAATTATATAAGTTTACGCACTATAATATGGTGTACGCCTAAATATTGGGAGTGAGTTATTAAATTTTTTTTAATCCACAGTTATTTATTTTTAATGCACGGTTAAATTAAATTAAATAGTACATACCTTTATAGGACGCCCTAATTTAGGCGTGAGTTTTTTCTTCTTCTGTTTTTTAAAATTAATTCTTCGGTTTTACGTCCTATTTTTGTGCGATAATATGCTTTATGTACAAATTTACAAAACATTATGCCTTTTATATAATATATCTAAACTTCTGTGCTCTTGATGCAATTTTCTAATAAAAAATTCGAGTTCGAGTAGGCTATGATGGACTATGTGGATTGACTCATAAAAAAAAAAAATTCTATAGGCACTCCATATTTTGCTTAGGACAGCCCAATTTTATCAGTTTTTTTACAAGTTTGCCACTAATTTTATTTTATTTGAGGGCAGCCCAACTTCTCATATAAAAGCCAATGACTTCTATTTGCAACCGATTTTTTTTTCCAGACTTTCACAATGTTGACAGTCCTTTCAATTGGAAGGATTGTCAACATTTTTGACAGTCCTAAATAATTAGGACTGTAAAAAAAATTGACAGTCCTTCCTATTGGAAGGACCGTCAATTTTGTTTACAGTCCTAAGAAGGAGGCATAGAAGAAGAAGAAGCGGCAACAGCGGGGGCGGCGACGAGCGAAAGCAGCGTGGGGCGGCGACAAGCGCGCGGGGGCTGCGCGAGACGTAGGCACACGCGTGCGCGAGGGCAGCGCACGGCGGAGGCGCAAGCGCGCGGGGGGCTGCGCGCGGTGGAGGCCCCCCCTCCTCCTCCTGCAGCCTCAAGCTCCGCCTCCCGCCTCCTCCTCCTCCTCCTCCAGCCTCCGCCTCCTCCTCCGTCTCATCCTCCTCCGGCGGGTTAGGGTCGGGTTAGGGTTAGGGAGTTTGAAAATTTGAAGAGAGAGTAGAAATTTAGAATGAAGGATTTTTGAAAGGTTTGGGATGGTTGGGCTGTCCTGAGTAAATTTTAGGCTGTCCTGAAGTAATGGGTTGTCCTAAGCAAACTATGAAGTGCCTATAAAATTTGTCTAAAAAAACACAAAACGAAAAGACAGAAAAAAAAGGGTTGGGCTCCTCTATACAGCTCCACCCTTGGTTCCAAGTGACTAAATCCCTTTCTTATAGTCTAAAAGTATCAGTTGAACCCAAACTACTTTTCAAGTGTTCACAAAGGCAAGACCGGCCCAGAGATAAGTTCGACAAGATTGCGGATTTGGACAACCCTTCTCCATAGTTCTGCTTAGGACAATCCTCGAGGTTCCATAATCTTTTTAGTTGGGCATCAAGGGAAAAACTTCAAAGCCCATTAATGGATCAGTCCATCTCCATAAAGGAAAATCACTACTCATTTGGGACACATCAAGGGGCTAAGATTGATACCTTGCCCAGGTTCAGAACGGCCTTCATGGTATAGGCTTTAGAAGGTTGTGTAAAACCCTTCTTTTCATTGATCAAATGTTGGAATAGGCACTTAATTCCAAAATTAAGTGTAGATGTGGAAATTGTCGAGATGGACGAGCGTATTAAAATGCTAGATACAACAAAGGATTAGTCAGTTTGTGGGGAGATGATTTGGATATGTTTAATAAAAGTGTTAATGTCCTAATTATGGGTCGTGGTCTGTTGGTTACAAAACTTAATTCTTAATCCTATGGAAATGACATATGCCTTAGAAGTTGTATGCCGATAGTTTTCTTTTATGGGCTGTTTTCTTTTGAGGTTTGTGCTTGTGCCGCCTTGTCCTATAAGTCTATTTTGAAGGATAAAATTTAGAGGCTACTTTTGCACGACGCTGTATTGAAGAAGGCCTTCACCTAAGTTCTTAAATGCTAGAATGTACTGAAGTATTAGAAAAGGTTTGGATTGGCCAACAATTTGCTGAATCATGTTCTTGAGAAGTGAAAGTCATTTTTTTTTTTTCGTGTTTGGATGCTAAAGGAAAGAGGAGGAAAGAAAAATAATTCCTAAAGGAAAGAAAATATATGGAGAAAAATGGTCCCTAACCCATCCAAGGATTTACTTTTCTTCCATATTTTTTTGGTATTTCAAACACCGATTTTTTTTGTTTGATGAAAATTATAATATCTCAAATAAAAAGAAAACAAATAAACAAATAATTGATTTTTTCCTTTCAAGAATCCTCTAATTAACTAACTGTAACAAAAATCTTGTCACGCCCCAGTTCCAAAGATAAGGAACTGAGTCACGTGGCAATGACAAGCAGCACACTTCGGCGAGCATTCCAATCTAATGGGCCCGTCGGAGTGCACCTAAGCTGTAAAGTACAATGAATAACCCATCACTTAACACATAAATAGTCAATCTATATCTCATCCACATGCAACAGATATAAGAGCACATAGAGGTAATCATAACAACTAATGTGCAGAAAGAAAATGTCACGAGATAATGTATCATAGTACAAATACTAGAGTAGTCACACGGGAACAAACCCGCAAGTACAAAATACTGGAATGAAAGTAAGTAATAAGATAACTTGGAACGACATCAGATAACTAGATAGTAATACCGTCCCAAGGATAGAGTCACTACCAGAGATCAGGCGAAGTCCTCGGGGATGACCTCGTCCTCGGCAGTGGGTCCTGCTGCTGGGTACGTACCCGGACCGTACTCCTCGGGATAATCCTCGTAGACGTCTAAACCTGGAAGGGAACCAGGTCCTCAGTGGAACGTAACAAGGTACAAAAATACAACATGCCAAGTATAACAGAAAGTACAAGTGCAACGACGGGGTAATCTAGCATAACCAACTAAGTGTGACACAGTTTAAAGACAATGTTCGACGCGTGGGCTATCCAAAATAAAACCGTAGCTCCGGACACAGAAACACACGGGACGTACCGCAGCTCCGGGCAAAGAGTCACACGGGTGATACAACTACACTAGATACATGATCACTACAGAATCAATAAATATATATATATATATATAAGCGCGTGCAAAGGAGCCCAAACGTCTAGTAACCGTCTTTCCCATCCCAAGCGGTCAACGATTGTGCGTTGAACCTGAACCTCTATCTAACAGTCTCGTCACACAGAAATAACTCAACAGTCGCGACCCTAAGGTCGTCCCAGTCTCCGGTCATGATGTCAGTATCAGGATACAGGAAATCTGGCACGATATCAGTGTATGAATGTGTCCTGGGGTGACGATATACTCAGGTACGTACATCGAGGTGTTACGAACATCTAGCATTCATTACAAAACGTTATGTCGAACGTCTGCACCCAGTTGTGATCCGGACGCGAAGTATCGATCGTAAACAATACGCGCACAATGCACATAATGAAACAATAAATATCTGTAATCTAAAATACAGGGTGGCAAGGTACACTTGCCTGCGTCCGGCTGCTGATGACGGGGATCCGGTACCACGTCCAAGTCCTCAGGTCCTGTGTACCTAGAGATGAGATACAAACTCAATCAATAAACTATCACGCGGCAAACAGGGATGTGACACACGTCTATACATATGCTCAAACTCAGCTACAACTCACAGGGACAATACGCTAGAGAGTTGACCACGGTTGACTATTGGTACGATACATTAAATACAAATTGATTATTGTGGGAACAGATTTAAATTATTGAGAAATAAGATTCTGATATTTGAACATTGATGAACACTGAGGAATATGCTAAAAACCAATAGTAAATTTATTATAATTTTAAAAAAATTAATCATTGTGGACATAATCACCATTTCTTTTACAATATTATATAGATCTAAATTTAAATTAATGGTTCTATGACCAAACATGGAGATAGTGGAGAGAGTGACAAGATCGCCAATTAGAGGAGGTCCAGACATGAATCGAGAATGTTCATAATGGATAAAATAGTGAATTAGAAAATATATCAAATCAAAAAATATTCTAGATTTCAAAAAACTCAAATATAGGGATATTCCTATGATAATAATAACCAATAAATAGAGAATGAATTTTTTATAATATTACTTTTATGATAATTTGATATTTCATAGGACTTCATCATTTTTTTAGTTGTCTCCAATATCTAATATAAGACAATATTGTTTGAAAGAGGGTGAAACAAATTATAGTAATTACCTCCCGTTCATTGCCCTTCTTAATAACATTTTTTGTCATAGCAAAGATATGAATGATCATAGGAATCTTATTTTGCAGGCTAAAAAAAATGAGATTTTGATAAGCCACTACTGCCCAATCAACCCCTCTACTGTCTCAATGACAAGTGAGCCACAACAAAGCAATGTTATACACCCAATTGGTCTGTTTGTCCAAACAATGCATACCTAGTTGGCCTATTTGTCATCGAAACAATGCATACGAGGAGGGGTTCAATTAGACCGACTGACTGACTTATGTAAGGTTGCTCTATATTTTAGGAAAATGATATTTGGTCCACGGTCCGTGATTGCAGTCAGTGACTACGGACCACGTGTCTGCATCTAATTGGCCCTCCACTTGTTTAGGGTTCATCGTCGAAAATTTTGTCAACAGAATACTGACACGTGGTCCGCGGTGCGTTATACTTTGCTTAAAGTGCTTAGCTCAGTTTATTGAGTAATTAAATGAAAACAGCACCAAAAAATGCCATTGATCAACTGATGGTTAACCAAGATGATATATTTACTTAGAGTTCTACTTCTTGAGATTATTGTCTATCCTTTTGTGACATTCATAGCACATAAATTCTTTTTAACTTACTGAGTACAGTACTTTTCACTTTTGTAAAAACATATTTTTGCACTTACGTAACAGTAAGACAACAATATTCAACTTTTGGCAGTCCTAAGTATTCTTAATAGAACTTCCAAAATTTTGACAATATCTCATCATCCCAGATGAGATTGTTTCAAATTTAAACTTTCCAAACTCCATTAAAAGATAGTCTCAAATGAGACTTTCTACTACGATACAACATTTGATTAATCATCAAACCCAAGAATCTAAATAAAAAAAGCTTAGATTAGGAAAAAGTTAGATTTGTGTTGCCACTTATCACTTTTTAAAGCGTAGTTTGGGAAGGTCTTGAAAAAACGTTTGTGTCATCCTATCACTTTTGTGATGCCTTTATCAATAGCCGAAATGTATTACCTCATAGATTGTACCATGTTATCAACTTATTGAAATTTTAATAAAAAAATAAACCGATTTATACAATTAACATATTTAGTATTATCCAAATGTATATAGTTCAAAATTTTATTTTGTTTAAAGACTTTTTGCATAAATAGATTTATTCAATAATACAATTTAATGTTATCCATTCTAAATCTTATATTTTTGTAAGATAGATTTTGCATAACTTTAATTGTATCAAATTTAAAATGTAATATGGAAATTTAAAATTCAGAATATAAATTACTATGCTTATAATTTATGCAAGATTTATAAGATATAATTTAATTTTAAAATACAAAAAATATAAAGTATAGAATCTTCAATATGAATTATATGATATAAGTGTCCATATGGATACTTTATTGTTGAAAAATGGTTTATTTAAATAAATTTGAATTAAGGTTTGTTATATATATATATTGAAAAACTAGATTTATAAAAGTCATTGATATTATTGAAAATTTTATTTAAAATTTAAATTATATTAAAATAGTTTAAATTTGATTTGAATAAATTTAAATTTAATATATATATATATATATATATATATATATATATATATATATATATATATATATATATATATATATATATATATATATATATATATAAAACAAATTTTAATTTATAGATATTTAAACTATTTTCAACAATATTAGAAACAAAATATTTTAAGTGCATTTACTAGTAAATAATAATAGGTAGTTAAATAAATAGTTGTTTAAAAAAAAAGGTAGTGGAGATTTACGTACGACTTAGATGGCTCAATTTTGAGCCGTTTTCAAGTCTCGTTATAATAGTTGAGATAGAGATAGAGATAGAGATAAAGATGTGTGTGAGATTATATTAAAATAATTTAAATATAATTTGAATATATTTTAATTAAAGTTTGTTATAAATATGTTTCTAGAACTTTAGATATATGTTTAGATAATACTATATTTTTAGTTTAAATATAATTTGAATATTAAATATATTTAAATTTGAGTTAAAGATGCTTAGTTATAATTAGATCATATTAGGTAGTTAAAAAATTAGTTAATTTTTTAATAATTAATGGAGAATTTACATATGGCATAGAGCTGTTTTCAAGTCAACTTATATTAGTAAAAGTAACGTGCGCGTACATTGTACGTGCGTAAAAAAATGTTAAAAATATTTAAATATAAAATTATTATAAATACGAGAGTCGAAGTCAAGCAACAAGAAAAAAATATCTCCCACATTAACCACTTGAGTTATAATTATTTAATTGTAAATAAATAATCTTAGGTAGTTAAATAATTAGTTATTTAAAAAAAAAGTCAGTGGAGTATTTGCAAACGACTTAGACGGCTAAATTTTGGACCGTTTTCAAGCTTCATAGGAGAGAGAGAGAGAGAGAGAGAGAGAGAGAGAGAGAGAGAAATTTAAAAAAAAAAAAATCAGTTAGTGGAGTATTTACAAATGGCTTAGCCGGCTTAATTTTGAACCATTTTCAAGTCTCATTGTAAGAGTAGAGATAGAGTATAGAGATAACGATGATAATAATAGAGTATTCTTATTTTAGCCTTAATTTGAAGTTATTAAATTAATGGTGCCAGAAAGAAAATAATACCTATATATCTAATATCTTAATATGTAACTTACGTATAATAAACTGTAACTTAGATTTGAATGGGTAGGTATTTGGATAGAGTATAGGCTATTTAAAAATATTAATCTAAAATCCCTAGCTGCATGCATCAAAATCTCTTTATACATAATAGCCTTAAGCTAGCTGCATGCATGCATGCACGCATCAAAATCTATTTATAGAGACCAAACCACCACGTCCAGATCTCCCTAGCTACTAGATCGATATATATACTCCTATAGTAGTTAGTTAGTACGTACGTACGTACGTAAGAGTAGAAGAAATTAAATTAAGCTTGGATCGATATTCGGCATGGGTGCTGCCACGACGAGTAGTGATGAGTACTGGGAGGCGGGTGGGAGAAGGACGGTCGAGGAAGAGGAAGAGGTCGTGTGGGCAGCGATCGAGAGGTTGCCATCGATGACGCGGCACAAGTACGCCATGCTCCGAAACCAGAGCCAGAGCCAGAGCCAGAAGAATGCGGCGCTAGTGGAGGCTATAGATGTTACCAAGTTGGACAGGCTCGGGAGGCAGAAGGTTCTCCGTAATGCGTTTGCTACGGAAGATCAAGATAACTACAATCTCCTTGCCGCCATCAAACATCGTCTAAATAGGTACCTACCTACCTATTTTTCATAGCGAAGGACACAGACTATATATACCATCACCTTGCAACATATGATCTGCACTGCACTGCATGATCATATGTTGCAAGATGATGCTATATATAAGTCTGTGTTGAACTTAACATCCAATTGAAAACTATTCATCATTCTAGCTAGTTTTATTATGTTTAGATGGAAACTCAAAGAAGCAATAATAGCTCAATTATTATTATTATTATTATGTATTAGAAGTCTCTTGCGTAAATTGTACATATTTTTGTGTGTTTTTTTTTTCCTTACTTTTTAAAATGTATATTTATATGAGAATTTATTTTGAAATAATATAATTATATTTTGAAGTAAATATATTTTCAGATGATAAATAGTTGTTGTAGTTGGTTGTGTAATTATTGTGGTTAGTAATTATGTTAGTGGGAAAGATAAAAGTTTCACACTGAAGCCTAAAAGTTTTTCTATTATACAATATGACTATATATGCGTCTGCATTGTACGTAATTCATACTACTTGGGAAGAGATAAATCCTTTATTTATTTTTTCTATACGTAAGTCCATGAATAATTTTAATTAGTAAATATAGATAAGAATAATTTTGATACAAAATTTTGCACAATGAAAATTTTAACTTTTCCTATTATCTATATATAGACTACGGTTGGTTTGTAAATGCAGTTGCTACAACATTTACATCATTTATCGTTTGTTTGGGTGTAAACCACAATAAATTCTATACAATCTAGCTCAATTATTGCAACACTTGTTGTAGTCAAAATAATTGTATCACCAATTACTAAAGCTTTTCTTGCAATGATTTCAATTACAGCTCTGCCATTTCCTTCAAAACTCCTTGGTACCTTTATGAGTTTAAAATGTTTGTGAAAATGTCCCTTAGCACTTGATAATTTCTGGAATGGCAATTTTCTTATTGTTGTTGGTTTCAAAATCATTTGTCCATTTTGTTATTGATCTAGTGGTAGCATGTTGTGCCATTGATGATCTTTTTGATGCTTAAACAAATGGAATAGGGTTGGATTGGAGATTCCCAAAGTAGTAGTGAATTTCCAAGACCTGAAGGTATCAGCAGATGTCCATCTAGGCAGTAGGGCGTTGCCTACACTCCCCAACTTCATCCGGAACGCTACTGAGGTACGTAATTAGATACCTATATTTTTGATAAACCCTGTTCTAGACTTGTATTGATAATTAGATAGTTGGCAATATGCTAGGGTCTAGTCTACTTTAAATTGTAAGCTAGACTTCTTTTGTACCCTCTGTCATTTCGGAAACAATAATGCTAAGAGGATACCAAAATCTGACCACAATGATGTGACAGTCTATGTGTTGACAACATTAATGCGGTAGTCCCACATATGATCAACACATAGGCTGCCACATCATGTTGTCAGCAAAATATGGTTAGATACCGCTGTCCCCCCTAGCATTACCCTTTTGGAAACGGGCGATTGAGAATACACCCTTTCCCCAAATCAGCTAGCCATACTAAGCCTTAGTCAGGTTGGAACCCAACCACATTACCGCTTGTCAGGCAAGCACACTATTCGATTCCCCTTATTCAGATGTCAATGATTTTTAGATTTTAATTCTGATAACTTTGATTCTTGCAGCAATTTCTCACATCCTTGTGGATACTTCGGCCTAGTAAACACAGTCTCACGATCTTGAATAATGTCAGTGGCATGGTGAAGCCCGGAAGGTGACTGACTAACAATTGCTATATACTTCAGATGATGACAAAACTACTAAGAGCTAGGCTTTGTCCATGATCTTATATATAGTTTTATCATGTTTATATTTAGTTCCATCAAGATTTGTTGGTAACCTAAGGATTTCCTTTTCTCTGTGGTTATGGTCGCAGAATGACTCTTTTATTAGGACCTCCTGGTAGTGGAAAAACAACATTACTCTTGGCTCTTGCGGGTAAACTCGATTCCAGTCTAAAGGTAACTGATCATTTTTCTTGTCAATATATTTCTTTTCTCTTCGGACAAGAGAAGTATTGTTCATGTACCAAGTTAAAATTAGTCCATGTAAGCCTATACCATCTTCGATTTTCACAGACAGATGGAAAAGTGACGTACAACGGCCAAGCTCTTGATGAGTTCTTTGTGCAAAGAACCTCTGCATACATAAGCCAGGTGGATAATCACATAGGGGAGCTAACTGTTCGAGAAACTTTAGATTTTGCTGCAAGATGTCAGGGTTCAAGTGATTTTGCTGGTTAGTTTGCTTTCGTTATTGTTGCCATTCACTTCTATATCGCTCTGTTCAATGATACTACAATGAATATAACTTTGCTTGGACTAGTTATCTATTACTGTTCAATGATACTACAATGAACATAACTTTGCTTGGACTAGTTATCTATTAATATTGATTTTTCATTTCCCTCCATTGTCAAGGGACACTAATACCCGTAGTGCTTCTATTGTAATTCTGGTGTCCTTATGAAGGAATCATGAAGCTTCAAAAAGACGCCATCAGCAATACTCTTTAGGTTAGTGGCTTGACAAAAGGAGTCCAAGACTAAAATGGTACCTTTATTCATCGGCTTGAAAAGAGGGATTCTTGCTGTTAGTTAATTTAGGATGCATGGAGACTAGAGAGGGAAATAGAGATTCAAGTGGTAGCAACGAAGTTACAGGGGATACACGTTTACAACGAGCGGTAGAAGAATCAGCAACACAATGTAGCAGTTGTTCCTCTCCTGGATGGAACCAACGGCGTTAACGATTCATAAAAAATAAAAGTCTGCAGGGAAGTCACAATGGCTTCACATAGAGCCTGAGGCAGATCCCCTTGATGTGGAATGGTGGACAAAATTACGGTTCCATGCGGGTGTATTGGGAAGTGGCTAGATACCACGCCTTGAAATATCAAGCAAGGAAAGAATGGACACTAAACTGGGGTAGCATTGGTAGTATATTTAATTACTAAGATAACAATACATGTAATAATAACCAAGTCTCCACAATAATTACATTTTGTTAGAAAAAGAGATGGGATAAGGCTTAAATGCAGTCCAATAAATATAGGCAAAAAATTACATAATCTAGAAGGAACTGAATCGGCTTGACCAAAAGCTGTTTTCTTAGATTTTATCAACAGAACTTCCACCAAAACCAGTGTATTATCAACAGAACTTCCACCAAAAGCTGTTTTCTTAGATTTTATCAGCTTGGCCTCCCCTGTCTTTGCAGTAATTATAACTCGTAATGCTCTGAACTAAAGTTTATCAACTTGTTGGCTTGCATTTTCAGAACTTATAAAAAGAATCATAAAATATGGAAAAAGTTTCAATGATTTTAGAGTAAATATTCTATCATGCATTTGAACTGAAAATAAATTTCTTAGTTCAGTGCAGTTGGTTTTGTGATGCTACTAAGGCTGGGTTTGGGATTGCTTATTTGAGGCTGCTTCTCCTTTTTTTCTTCTTCTTGGAAAGCGGTCCAAGGCTGTTTGGTACAACAGCTTATCAAAAAACTTCTCAAAAGTTGATTCGGAGCAGCTTTTGACAGCAGCCTCCAACCTACTGTCAAAAGCTGCTTTTGCTGCCAGATTTTGAAAAGCATCAGCAATCCCAAACCAAGTCTTAACTCTTATGGTCTTCAAACTTCTTCTATATGCATGTCTAGTTTTGTTGGAAAGTCACTTCACACTATATATGACTATTCTTTTTCTCATTTTCTTATATAACAGAGTATCTGAAAGAACTGATCAGGCTTGAGAAGGAAAAGAATGTACGGCCAAGTCCAGAAATAGATGCGTTCATGAAGGTTATACTCTTTATCCACTTTCTTTTTTTCAAACAATTTTTGTTCTTAGTACCTGTTTCAAATCCAGAAATTTGGGATAAATGCTTTGTTGTTGTTGTTGTTGTATTACCTGTTTCAAATATATCTACTCTAATAACATTGTTTAAACAGGCTGCAGCAGTTGCAGGGAAGAGGCACAACCTTGCCACAGATTACGTGTTGAAAGTACTTGGGCTTGATATGTGTGCAGATACAGTAGTTGGTAGTGATATGGTTAGGGGTGTCTCAGGTGGTCAGAGAAAACGAGTGACTACAGGTTAATCTTTCATCCTCTTTAAGCCTTTATGCACTTCTTGTAGGAACTAGCTATGCTACTTAGCCGATGCTTCATCATGAATTTTAACAACAGTGCCTATTAAGTAAATTGTTATTCAAATGTAGATTCTGGTTACAGGTCTATATAATTGGGTAATCTACTAACAATGTAAATCAAGAGAAGTGAAGTACATCTTTGCTGTTATGGACTTAATTGAGTGTTTTTATAAACTCTTGGAGCAGGTTTCTGCTTGAGTTAATACCCAATTTGAACTACTTTGCAAATATTGTGAATTCAGTCTCCTATCTTAAAACCTATTTGTGTAAGGCTAGTGGCAAGGTGATAAACATAAAGATTTTGATTTTCTCCATTAACTAGACACAAATAGCTTTCTCCATTAACTAGACCCAAACTTGTCAAACTCAAACTCGAGCCATTACAAGCTCAGGGTTACTTCAATTCACAAGCACAAACTTCATCAGCAATATTATTAATCATCATCTTAAGTTTTTTTTTTGGTACGACTTGGTTATCAAAAAGTACCCAATAATTACAAGATAATTTCTATTTACTAACTAAGCTAGAAACTACTTTAACTAAAACTAGGTTGGATGCTAGGTCCTTTGACATATACAACCTACTAGTTTGATTCAGGTCCTTAAATCTTATCCAACTATGACCTTATGGGTCATGGACTCAGGGTGAATCACACTCCAAGAGATACCCCCCCCCCACCTTTTTTTTTGCATCACTGGGGCCGTGGCTTGATCCTGAGACCGCCCGCCACCCAGCCACCACTCGGCCTTATGCCTCTCCACATTGACTCCAAGTGAATCATATCAAGCAAGTTACAACTTACAATAGACAGTCATATACATATAAGGTATACAATGAGATTTCATTTGTATGAAATAAGTTGTAGAGAAGTCAACAATTCATGTGCATAAATGTTGATTATTTTCTTTATCATAGTGTCTCATGCATTGTGAATTGTATTTCACGGCACCTCGGTATCATCAACTCTCCATTCTGTTGAATTGAACCTCTGTTATGCTCAGGCCCACGGGTTTGCCAGCACGTCACGTGTGCCTAGGCTACATGTGCATCATCACTTGTCCATTTGCCAAAATTGTTAACCTAGATGTACACATGAGACCTAAGAACTCAAATATAAACAAATCAAACTCTATATTATATTCAACGAGGGACTAAATCTCGGGGTTTCACAATCTCCCCCACTCAGAGATACGATCTCCTCGTAGGAGACCCTACAGATAGCCTATTCCCACCTCGGTGGAACACAAATCCATTAGGTCACTCTGCTAATATTTGTCACACCCTGGCCCACAGGCCCTCTTCGATATGATTCGTGCACGGCAGCATGTGCTTCATCACTTGATCCACTTGACAAAATGGGTAGCTCTGATGTACACATGAGACCTAAGCACTCAAATATAAACCAATCAAACTCTTATTTCTTATCCAATGTGGGACTAAATCTTGGTTTTCACAACTGCACTTTCCTGCCCTTGACCTACGCCTACTGGTCGCCATACATCTGCACCACGCTAAGACCCTTGGTTAGTAGGAGTCTCATGGCATCATGACACCCTTTTTTAAGTTTGGTTTTCCTACAATGATGAATAATTGTGATACATTTGTCCTCTTCGTCATTACTAACTGAGTCTATGGTATTACCAAGTACCATAAGATTGTTATTAGTTTATAATGCTCGAGACATCACTTATAACAAACAACATATGCTGCATTTGGTATTTTTGGATTAAATTATTTTAATTATGTTGGATGCAATACTAAAGAGAATGAAGGACTCGGTACAAAATAGCAAATTCCACACTTCATAATATCAATAAGAGAGCAAATCTTTGTTATTAATGTAAATAAGAGTTATATTATGCTCTACTTGTTATGAAGGTACATTGTATTTTATTAGAAGTTATAACTTGTAAAACTGTTTTCTTATTTCGAGTGTTCAAGTAACATTTTGTTTTTCACGTAACAGCTGTACTTATAAGCAGTTGTGGATCATGTTGCTGTTTAATATTCCTTTGGTTATATAGCATAACATGTCTAACTTATTATTGTTTTGTGGTTAAATACTTGATCATCTTTTTGAATATGAGACAAACATACATGATACAACAAAATACATGGTTTCCTGACATACTAAAGTACTTCATAATACATATCCCACTTTGGCAACATAGCATTTTTCTAATGTATGGAGTATGGAGATTCGAGGAAACAAGAATGTGAATTTGGTAACATGTAACTCAAAAGTAGACTTCTTTTGATATGAAGTGCCAGCGACTTGAGCGTGTCAGCAAGTGTTTTCCAACAGTTTGAGACTTTTCTTCCTTCACTTGATTATGAGCAAGTGTTACTCCAACATTATATAAATCCAATAATGATCAAAGAATGGTCAATCAATATGAAAACAGTACCAAAAAATTCTATTGATCAACTGATGGTCAACCTATATGATAAATTTACTTGAATTTTACTTCTTGTGATTATTGTCTATCCTTTTGTGACATTCATAGCAGATAAATTCTTTTTAAGTTGCTGAGTATATTCTTCACTTTTGTATAAACAATTTTTTGCACTTCTGCAATGTCATGTCATGGGCGACAACATTATTTATCTTTCTATCATTAAAATGCAGGAGAAATGATAGTTGGTCCAAGAAAAACTCTTTTCATGGATGAAATATCTACAGGACTTGATAGCTCAACAACATATCAAATTGTAAAGTGCATGAAGAATTTGGTCCATCAGATGGAGGCTACTGTGTTGATCTCTCTTCTGCAACCTGCACCCGAGACTTTTGATCTCTTTGATGATTTAATTCTATTATCTGAAGGAAATATTGTTTATCAAGGTCCCCGAACACATGTTCTTGAATTTTTTGAATCATTAGGCTTTTCATTGCCACCTCGTAAAGGGGTGGCTGACTTTCTCCAAGAGGTAACCTTTTTTCCTTTCATGTCATATCATACTGATAATGTTTATACACATGAGTAACTTGAGTTCTGCAATTTTAGGTCACGTCTAAGAAAGATCAAGCTCAATACTGGTCCAATGGTTCTCAACCTTATGTGTTTCTTCCGGTTTCTAAGATTTCTGAAGCATTCAAGCAATCTGAATTTGGGAAGTCTGTAGAATCTAGTCTCTCTGTTCCACATAATGTGGAATTTCTTCCCTCAGCTCTTGCGAGCACAAAGTTTGCTTTATCCAAATGGGACCTTCTTAAAGCATGCTTCTCCAGGGAACTTCTTTTGATCAAGAGAAATCGCTTCCTCTACATTTTCCGAACATGTCAGGTACGCTTTCTCATTCTTCCTTGCCCTTTATTTTCCTTTCAATTCTATTTTTTTGGTGAACCATATATATAATCCTTAGTTATGGCATTAAACTGGGATATCCGGTTATATATCCTTAGATGTCTCAGGATTAGAATGGTAATTGGGATTTGTATATGTCTGATGGGATATACATGAACCGGCCCAATGTGTGTAAAACATAGGATTACTCGTACAAGTATTATACGGAGTACATTTGTAGTGAAAGGTTATGAGATAAATGATTGAAAATGATGCTTTTTCCGTCAAAACCATGTAGGTCGTTTTCATATAAATAACCAAACTACCCCCGAAGTCCACAAACACATGTTATTTATGCTTCAAGAGTTGATATACTTTTAGTGATACTAGTTTAAAAAGAGTTGATATACTTTAATAACATTTATTTTTGTACCATTTAGTCAAGAATTTTCTCAATGGGCATGGTCATTTCATAAAACAGTCACAAATATGAAACAACCAGCACATACTTTATCATCATGATCCAAGCTTCTCCCATCAGAATGTGGTTGTCTATGGGCATAAAAAAGCTCCATACAAATTTGACTTAGTTTTATGACTGACTGTCGACGACAACCCTTTAATTTGGTGTCAAATTCCTAATTAAGGTAGTTATGAGCATGAGAGGAACATGTCATAAAACCTAGATGGTTAGTTGGCACGTAGGTAGACCTACATTTTGGATTGCAGTTTAAGCTCCTGCAATCAAGGAGCATCCTCCAAGTTCCCTTAGATTATTAATAAAGAATCTAGATGGAGAGGTAAGATGATACTATATAGAATTGTATTAATCTCTATGACACATAACGCCAAACCAACAAATGGTTTATCCCCAAAAAATTGTGCATATGAGAATCATTTTATCAAGCAAGGTATTAATAGCTAACTCCGACATTCCTCGTATCTGACCGTATAATGGTAATCAATATAGTATGAATTGATGGAGTGCAATAACAGTGAATAGACATAATAGGCTACTAAAGTATCTCCACAAGTATATTTAAAAACCTGAGTATGGGCATTTTTTAGAAGTATATACAATACACAGCATTTGGAAACTATTACCATTCTTTTACATTTGAACCAAAATATCCATGCAAATGGCAAGCCTCTCAAAACTCCCAAGGGCTCCCTATTAGATTGATATTAAGGATTTATCAGTATGTTGCCTGCTATAGCATCACACTACCTTGTTCATTTGTACGCATTAAGCCACCTTACCTTCCCGCTCCTGCATCTCCCTAAAGAAAATACACCAAAAATTTCTACATCATATTAGCATTGGATAGGAGGAGCAATAAGATATTAGTTAAAGAAGTTGCTAGAATCAAGGTTAGGCCGACATAAACTTTGATTAAGAAGGTATGATTTATTTTTGTTGTCGTACAAAGGAACTGTATGTACATAAATGTTTCTATAGCCTTTAGCCTTGAAAGTTTGGGATAAAGGCTTTGTTATTGTTTGTACAAATGAACTTTTGATAAAGGTTCAATATATAATGTTAGTTCCTTGTTCATTCCTAATAACTTGAGCTTTTAGGAATATTGGTGGAGAATATTTTGGAGTAATTGTTATATTTTTTATTGATAATCTCCTGGCTATTTATAGCCTTACAACCCTTCATCTTACATTAATACCCCATTAAAAAACCCCTATAGAATATTCTAAGATTCCAACAAATATACCAAGAATATTCTAATATACCAACAAATATACCAAGAATATTCTAATATACCAACACTCCTCCTCATGATGGGCGAAAGATATTCACTAAGCCCATCTTGTCACATCCTCTAATCATATCTACAGAGCTAAGTCCCTTGGTCATACTGTCTGCTACCTGCTCCTTGGTTGGAACATGACCTAGCTCCAGTAGTCCACGGTCCAACTTCTCCTTGATGAAGAACCTATCGATCTCGATGTGTTTGGTCCTGTCATGCTGCACTGGATTGTTGGCGATACTGATGGCTGTCTGGTTGTCACACCACAGTTTCATCTTGGCTTCTTGATCCAACTTCAACTCCACTAGCATACTCTTCAGCCATAGCAGCCCTGCAACTCCCAAGGCCATATCTCTGTACTCCGCTTTAACTGTCGAACTGGCCACCACCGACTGCTTCTTACTCCTCCAAGAGACTAAGTTGCCTCCTACAAATATGCAATAGCCCAAGGTAGACCTCCTGTAATCAGTACAGCTAGCCCAGTTAGAGTCACAGTAGTCCTCGATGCTCAAGTGATCATTCTTCTTGAATATCAACCCCTTTCCGAGGGCACCCTTCAAGTATCTCAGAATCTGGTACACTGCGTCCATATGACCCTTCCTTGGGTCATGCATGTAGCGGCTCACCACACTTACTGCAAAACAGATATCAGGACGTGTGTGGCTCAAATAGATCAACTTGTCCACCAGCCTCTGATATCTGTCTCGGTCAACTGGTTCTCCAGCCTCAGCATACAGCTTGAACCCCTGGTTGATCGGCATCACTGCAGGTCTGCATTCCAACATCCCTGTCTCTGTGAGAAGGTCCAGCACATACTTTCTCTGAGAAAGAATAATCCCTTCTGCTTCTTGAGCAATCTCAATCCCAAGGAAGTACTGAAGAAGGCCAAGGTCCTTCACCTCGAACTCCTTGCCAAGCTTCCCCTTGAGTCGGTCAATCTCCTGCTCATCATCTCCTGTGATAATCATATCGTCCACATACACCGCAAGCATGGTGATGTGGCCTCCTCTCCGACGGAAGAACACAGTATGATCAGCATTGATCTGTTGATATCCCATCCCTATCATCGTCCTCCTGACTGTCAAACCATGCTCGAGGAGACTGCTTCAGTCCATTGAGGGACTTCTTCAACCTGCAGACCTTGTCCACTGTCTTATCGGTGCATAATCCTGGTGGTATCTCCATGTACACTTCCTCCACTAGATCCCCATGAAAAATGCATTCTTCACATCCAGTTGGTGTAGCTTCCATCCACCATTCGCTGCCAAAAAAATCATGGTCCTGACGGTGCTCATCTTCGCCACTGATGCAAATATCTCATCATAGTCAATGCCGTACGTCTGACTGTATCCTTTTGCACCAGTCGAGTCTTGTAGCGCTCTACTTTTCTATCTGGGTTCTGCTTTACAGTAAAGGTCCACTTGCATCTGACTGCCCTCTTCCCCTCTAGCAGTTTTACTAGTTCCCAAGTGTGGTTCTTTTCAAGAGCGCATAACTCCTCGTGCATCGTTATTTCCACTTTGGATCGTTCTTGGCAACCTGTCAATTGTTAGGTATAGTAATACTATCCAAAGATGCAATAAATGTTCCATGAGAAGAAGAGATATTATTATATGAAACAAACTGAGCAATGCCCCAACCATATCTATCAGGAGGATTTTCCGCATTGCTGCGAGTGGTCCTCCGTACTGATAATGGTGTGGGAGTAGTAGGAAGAATGATATCACCTGAAGGAGAATCTGGTGGTGGTGGTGTAGGTGTCTCAGGAGTTGAGACGGATGCAGGCAAGGGACTTGGCACTGGCACTATAGGTACTGGTCCTGCAGTTTGCTTCCCTTTCCTGCCGTAGGTAAGTAACTCTCCCTGAGCCTTGGGCCTAACACCTCTCATCACCTCCCCCTGTTCCTCTTCACTCTCCTGCTCCTCCTTAAATGTTCCTCTATGCCATACTCTAAATTGGTCACCACACTCTCACCAATCTCCCTCTCCCGCCTCATACTCTCAGTATCAGGTGAGTTTCTCATGGATGAGGTTCCCTCCTGATGGTTGTATGGCTTAAACTCCCTGAAGTGAAATCCATGCTCACAAACTTCTTCTCTACTAGGCTCCAGCACACGTATCCCTTCTGAGTCGCCGAATAGCCCATGAATACACACTTGACTGCTCTGGGGTCAAGTTTTCCAACAGACGGCCTGTTGTCCTTCACAAAACATACACAGCCAAACACCTTTAGTGGCAGTATCCCACTATTATTTTCTTGCAATATCTCACATGGATACTTCCATCCCAGTACCTTCGAGGGCATCATGTTGATCAATCGAGCTGCTGTCAACACTGCATGCCCCCACAGACTCTGTGAGACATTCATGGCGATCATCATGCCCCTTGCCACCTCCAGAAGATGTCTGTTCTTCCTTTCTGTCACTCCATTCGGTACTGGTGTGTATGCACAGGTGATTTGATGCTGTATCCCTTGGTCTGAAAGGTATTCCTCAAGTGATTTGTTGGTATACTCTGTTCCATTGTCTGACCTTAGTACCTTCACCACTGCTCTGTACTGAGTCTAGATATGTTTATGAAAGTCCCAAAAATAGGCAAAGACCTCTCTTATTCTTCATTAAATACACTCAGGTGACACGAGAGGAACAATCAATAAAAGAGACGAAATACTTGTAACCATTCATAGTAGTTGTGGCGCACGACCCCCAGACATCAGAATGTATAATATCAAAAATAGAAGAGCTCCTATGGTCCGCATCAACATATGAGCTCCTAGTAAGTTTGCCTAAATAACATACATCACATACTAATTTTTTCTTATTTGCCTTCTCATAAATAGATGGATACAACCTACTCAAAATACCAAAAGAGGAGTGTCCTAATCGCCTGTGATGGAGTATCAGTGTATACTCGACACTCATTTTTTGTCCTCCCATTCCTGCCCTTTCTGCCACAGACACCAATGCCGAATCCAGTCCTTCCCAATCCATGTACCACAGTCCATCATGCCAAGTGCCAGTCCCAAGTATTTGTCCCGTCTCCTTCTCCTGGAAGATCACCTTAGGAATATCAAAAGAGACAATGCATTTTAGTTGGAGGATTATAGAACTAATGGACAAAAGACTGACTGTAAAAGAAGGAGCATGTAAAATATTAGATAATCTTACTGAACCTGTACAATCGACAATACCCTTACCGACCACTGGCTGGAAAGTACCATCGGCTGTTTGAATGCTGTCTGCAGATGCTAGGTGAGTATTGGAAGAGAACTCACTAGCATTTCTTGTCACGTGTCGAGATGCACCCTAATCGACAATCCAGTCCGACGATCTAAGGGAAGACATAGATGCAAGGGCGAGTGAGTCATCAGTACCTTCCGATAGATGGGCATATATGGCAGCGTTGCCTCTGGCGAAGACTGAGGTGGACGCCTCCTCAATTCCACTCCTCCTGTCTCCATCGCTTGACGCTCTCTGCTTTCTCCTGAGTACTTCCAACATGTCCAGTAGTGCCTGATCCTCCTCAGTATAGGCACCATTAGCTCCGTCCTCGCCTTCTGCTACCAGCAGGTTCGTCCGATAACCTCCTCGACCACCCCGTCGACCCCCACGACCACGGTCACGTCCTCCAAACTGTCTACGTCCGCCACCTGAATCTTCCTCCTTCGCTGGTTTGGTGCAAGCATACCTCATATGGCCCACCTCGCCGCAGTTGTAACACTGCCGGGGGTCTCCTTTAGGTCCTGTGCCGCCTGAATTGGCAATCGCCAGTGCTGTCTTCACTTTAGGAGGACCACCTGTCCCTGCCTGCATACTTCTATACCGTCTTCTCTTCCTGTACGGTGTCGTCGATCTCTCCCTTAATTTGAAAAATCCTCAAGTTATTCCCCACACCATCGTAGGTTCTCAACTTCTCCCACACGTTTTTCACCATCTCAAGGCCATCCACTGTGACAGCGATCGACTGGACTAAAGAATTGATAAGCCAAATGTATACCACCATATGAGTGGACTTCCACTCGTAGCGTCCTGCGGAGCCCTCATCCAGCTCTGTCTTCTCTTATGACAAGAAACCCTCCAGGTTCTTCTCTGCGAGGGTTCTCCTCACCCGTCGTGACCAACTCAGGTAGGTGGCCGGTCCATCAAGCTTTAGATCGATGGATTGAAACTCCAACTTCGCCAATGTTTGTGTCGTGCTCTCACCAGCCGACAGTTTCATCAGTTTCATCAATGTTGCAACCTCCACAGAGTCCCAACTTCTTGATGATCTCCTCCATCGATCCTCCTCTTCTCCGATCACCTCACCCATCCCACGATTCACGTTCGCCCTCTTCGTCCTCTCTTAGACCCGATCATGTCTCTCCCCCATCAGATCTAGGCCTTCGATGTCAACGTCTGGAACGACCCGCGGTAGACGCCAGGAACGACAACAGAAGGCTCCGCGGGAGTCGCGGCTTCGTGGTGGTGGTGGCGGGCGAGCGGCGACGGTGGTGGCGGGTGGCGCGGCAACGGTGGTGGCAGGCGGTGTGGCAGCGGTGGCGGTGGTGGCGGCTAGGGTTTGGGAGGTGGTGGCTAGGGTTTGGGCTCTGATACCATGTAGAATATTTTGGAGTAATAGTTATATTTTTTATTGATAATCTCTTGGCTATTTATAACCTTACAACCCTTTATCTTACATTAATACCCCATTAAAACCCCCTGTAGAATATTCTAATATTCCAACAAATATACCAAGAATATTCTAATATACCAACAAATATACCAAGAATATTCTAATATACCAACTGTCACGCCCCGATCTCCCGCAGGCAAATCGGCCGTTCCCGCTAGGCGGAAATCACCCTCGCCAGCGCTCCCGCGGAACGATCGCTTAACCTATCCGGGCGTGATGCCGCACGAGCGTGATCCACGCCCGTGTAAGGCCATGGTTCATTGGCTGGCAGCAAGAGTTCTAAGCCACAGAGTCGCACAGATTGTCCGAGTGCAGCGGAGTTTAGGAACGCATAGCGATTCGGTAACAGGTTCACTGAATCGACAAATATAGCGGAAGCATTGAAACAAGTAAAGTAATCTCTTTTATTGATATGAAACATGTATTACAGGCGGCGTATAGCCGAGATTACAAGTCGCTCAAGCCTCTCTCTCTGAAACAGTAAAAGCGTGCCAAGTGGCTACAACTGTGGAATGAATATACAGGCGATGGTCAGGCGATGTTCACAACTTATGTCTTGTATAAGCGCTTCAGTCCCGGACGCACCGTTGCAAGGCTTCAGAGGGAACTCCTGGCCTTAGCACGCACGAAGGAGGCGTCCGCACCGAACGAGGTTCTCCCGCACCCTGTATACAAACTGGTGGATTATCAGTACATTGAATGCACTGGTGGGGAAGCTACTCGCCCGCTCGACAAATCCAAACACGTAATACAGGTTCCGTGCACAACTATTAAGTTGTCTTTCTAGTTGCCTTAGGATCAGTTTCATGCAACATTGAACAGCTTAACGTGTCGGGCAGTGCGCCGTGCGATGTTAGAAGAAACACGGCGAGACTTACCAACTTACCATTTCCTTCCCTGTCCAAGGCAAACATTGAGGCAAACATGTTAATTCAAGCACGGACAAGTATAAGCATTCAGGAAGCAAGCATATGCAAACACGAGGGTCGTTTTATCAGGATCGTTCAGGTGTTTAGTACATTGATGCTATGCAATGACTCGCACGCGGATAGCCGCTAAGCGAGAATGACTTATCTATATGAACAGAAGTCGCTGGCATAGCCATAAAGGACCAGATGTAGTCTCAGGGTCGAGGATGAAGTGCAAGCAACAGAAACGATGGGCCTTGCACTTATCCTGCCCTAAACAGACGACTACGCTTGTAGTCTCACGGTCGAGGATGAAGTGCAAGCATGCAGAAAACGGAGAGTCTTGCACTTATCCCGCCAAAACAGACGACTACCAGAAGTTCCGTCTAGACCGGGTCGGCCCCAGTGCCCCGGTGACCGCCCGCGGAACGAGATCCGAAGATCACCTTTCTCAAGTTGTCCGCGACATGCAAGTCAGGGTCTCAGGTCAGATACAGAAACAAGTTCGTGGCAGAATATATATATGAACAAGTCCGGTATGGAACGAGTTCGAAACAGAATATATATATGAACTTGTTGAGACAGGATTCAGTAGTTTGCTCCTCGAGCTGTAATTCAGGGATTTATTCATTCTTGGTGCAGATTCCCTGGTTCAGAATTTGCCTTGGTGACCTAACGGTCCCGGATACTTGCAGGTTCGTTCAGGCACGGAACGACTACTTAGTAGTCTTCCGGGGTTTGGATGAATACAAGGCAACATACAAGCAGACAAGCATGCGTTTCTAAGGAACGTAGGTAGGCACGTTTGCTCGGACCCGAAGGTAAGCCGAGAGGTGAAACCGTTTAGGGACTTAGCATGCGAGGGTCTGAATATGAGCAGTATTTCATTTTCCATTTTCTAGCAAGAAGTACAAGTTGGGATTATTCCCTTAGCTAGGTGCGTTGGATTTATTAGCATGCAGGGGATGATTCACCTAGCGACTAGCATAAACATTCCAGATTTTATGTGTGCTGGCTAAGCAAAGACAAGTTCACCGTAGCCACCCACCTTAGCGATGATTCGCCTCGGTAGAGCGATACGTCTGAGCGAGCCTCTGAAAGTCCAAGCCGGATTCCTGTAGGGACAAGTCTGGATATCCTTTGCTTTTTGATCGAGGCAAAGCGGGTCGGGACAGCTGCACGATTGCCGATTGAGACGGCAGTCCGCTTGAGCGGAACGGGGTGTTACATCCTACCCAACTTAGAAAAAGTCTCGTCTTCGAGACTTACTAAGGACAAGCAGTAATCTAGGGTTGAGGCAATCCTAGACAAGTCGTTTTACTTGTTCATTTGGATATTCACTTGCACAAGCTTCGAAATCAGCATATCGCTTAGACTGGATCGTGCGCACCTTCGACATGCATTTCTAGTGTGAACACGTCAACCATCTTAGTGATAGCGAAGTCTCAGCACTCGAGTTTCACCTTTTCTTAAGTCTTGGATGGTGCACTAGTTCAAGGCGTCCCTCGAATAGATGCATTCAACCAAACTTAGGGTTAGTGAAAATCGGACAAGCTACTAGCGATACTCTCAAGGGTTCGCACAGGTTGGCACAAAGGCCACTCGCAGTATACAACCAGACAAGCAAGCATATCATTCAAAACACATTTTTTTGAAAGTATTTAGACTTATTGTTGGAACATCCCATCGAGGCATTGAGAGAGAGCATGCACATAACCCACGAACGAGCTTTCGAAACAGAGATATCGAATCGAAGTCCAAAGGCGTAGAAGCCAGGCTCTGATACCAACCTGTCACGCCCCGATCTCCCGCAGGCAAATCGGCCGTTCCCGCTAGGCGGGAATCACCCTCGCCAGCGCTCCCGCGGAACGATCGCTTAACCTATCCGGGCGTGATGCCGCACGAGCGTGATCCACGCCCGTGCAAGGCCATGGTTCATTGGCTGGCGGCAAGAGTTCTAAGCCACAGAGTCGCACAGATTATCCGAGTGCAGCGGAGTTTAGGAACGCATAGCGATTCGGTAACAGGTTCACTGAATCGACAAATATAGCGGAAGCATTGAAACAAGTAAAGTAATCTCTTTTATTGATATGAAACATGTATTACAGGCGGCGTATAGCCGAGATTACAAGTCGCTTAAGCCTCTCTCTCTGAAACAGTAAAAGCGTGCCAAGTGGCTACAACTGTGAAATGAATATACAGGCGATGGTCAGGCGATGTTCACAACTTATGTCTTGTATAAGCGCTTCAGTCCCGGACGCACCGTTGCAAGGCTTCAGAGGGAACTCCTGGCCTTAGCACGCACGAAGGAGGCGTCCGCACCGAACGAGGTTCTCCCGCACCCTGCATACAAACTGGTGGATTATCAGTACATTGAATGCACTGGTGGGGAAGCTACTCGCCCGCTCGACAAATCCAAACACGTAATACAGGTTCCGTGCACAACTATTAAGTTGTCTTTCTAGTTGCCTTAGGATCAGTTTCATGCAACATTGAACAGCTTAACGTGTCGGGCAGTGCGTCGTGCGATGTTAGAAGAAACACGGCGAGACTTACCGACTTACCATTTCCTTCCCTGTCCAAGGCAAACATTGAGGCAAACATGTTAATTCAAGCACGGACAAGTATAAGCATTCAGGAAGCAAGCATATGCAAACACGAGGGTCGTTTTATCAGGATCGTTCAGGTGTTTAGTACATTGATGCTATGCAATGACTCGCACGCGGATAGCCGCTAAGCGAGGATGACTTATCTATATGAACAGAAGTCGCTGGCATAGCCATAAAGGACCAGATGTAGTCTCAGGGTCGAGGATGAAGTGCAAGCAACAGAAACGATGGGCCTTGCACTTATCCCGCCCTAAACAGACGACTACGCTTGTAGTCTCACGGTCGAGGATGAAGTGCAAGCATGCAGAAAACGGAGAGTCTTGCACTTATCCCGCCAAAACAGACGACTACCAGAAGTTCCGTCTAGACCGGGTCGGCCCCAGTGCCCCGGTGACCGCCCGCGGAACGAGATCCGAAGATCACCTTTCACAAGTTGTCCGCGACATGTAAGTCAGGGTCTCAGGTCAGATACAGAAACAAGTTCGTGGCAGAATATATATATGAACAAGTCCGGTATGGAACGAGTTCGAAACAGAATATATATATGAACTTGTTGAGACAGGATTCAGTAGTTTGCTCCTCGAGCTGTAATTCAGGGATTTATTCATTCTTGGTGCAGATTCCCTGGTTCAGAATTTGCCTTGGTGACCTAACGGTCCCGGATACTTGCAGGTTCGTTCAGGCACGGAACGACTACTTAGTAGTCTTCCGGGGTTTGGATGAATACAAGACAACATACAAGCAGACAAGCATGCGTTTCTAAGGAACGTAGGCAGGCACGTTTGCTCGGACCCGAAGGTAAGCCGAGAGGTGAAACCGTTTAGGGACTTAGCATGCGAGGGTCTGAATATGAGCAGTATTTCATTTTCCATTTTCTAGCAAGAAGTACAAGTTGGGATTATTCCCTTAGCTAGGTGCGTTGGATTTATTAGCATGCAGGGGGTGATTCACCTAGCGACTAGCATAAACATTTCAGATTTTATGTGTGCTGGCTAAGCAAAGACAAGTTCACCGTAGCCACCCACCTTAGCGATGATTCGCCTCGGTAGAGCGATACGTCTGAGCGAGCCTCTGAAAGTCCAAGCCGGATTCCTGTAGGGACAAGTCTGGATATCCTTTGCTTTTTGATCGAGGCAAAGCGGGTCGGGACAGCTGCACGATTGCCGATTGAGACGGCAGTCCGCTTGAGCGGAACGGGGTGTTACACCAACAATTGGTTATCTAACATGATATCAAAACAAAATGTCCCATGTTCAAATCTCCCTTCCACATTTAAATTCCAACGACCAAATACAACATGAGTTCTCATATTGTGACCTGTACGTGCAGGGGGTACTAAAGATTCAATATATAATGTTGCATGTTCATAACACCTCGAGTTTTTTCGGACGATTTATCTAACTTAGCTCCTCATTTTGTTAACCAATGTTCCCAGAAGCTCGATCCATTAGGAACAAGCTAACATTATATAATAAACATTTAACATCCCCCCTATACTTGTCGGTCGGAATTATGAGAGTATATGAGATGTACTTGCACGTGGATGAGCCTAGAGACTACACAAAGTCCAGTATATGGAGATGACACATGAAAAAATATCAACCATTTAATTGATGGAATGAGTATTTGAACCCAAGATCTTTTGTTATGATACCATGTCAGTTAACCAATAATTGTTGTCTGATGATGTTAATATTAAACCTTTGACAAAAATTGTTGTCTGATGATGATGATCACATAGCTTGTTGTGGGTTGATAGAGTTTGTCACAACAAAGTAGGCATCCTTTTTGTTTGTTGCTGGAAAACTGGCCATTTAAGTTGAGATTATGCTTGATTCTTATGAATTGAACTCTTGTACAATCTCTCCCAACATTACTTAGATGATTGTTTAGAAAAACAAACTGCGAATGATGTCACAATATACTTTGATTGCTATTGTCTTCTTATTGTAATTTATGATATTTATGCTATACGGCCTGAGATTGCTCTTTTTTTAGCATATATAATTCTAGTGCTTATGCTAGCTTTGGATGGTTTTATATTGTCATAGAATAAGTGTGAACCAAAATGGATTTAATCATCTTTCTGTTATTGTCAGAGCTTTGAATTGCTTGTAAGCAACATATTAATTGTTTGTGTTAAGTCCTTATATTCTTCTGTAATTTTAAGTCTTTCATCCTTCAAAAGCGGATTCAATTGTGAAGCATATTTTTTCATGGAATGTGGGGACATTCTTTAAGAGTATGATTGGAATAATTGGATTTGTTCCGCCGCCCATACTAAAGTTTCATAAGTAACACAGGTTGCATTTGTTGGAACCATCACATGTACAATGTTTCTCAGGACAAGGTTACATCCCACTGACGAGACTAACGGAAATTTGTACCTTGCTTGTTTATTTTTTGGCTTGGTCCATATGATGTTTAATGGATATTCTGAGCTATCAATCACAATATCTCGACTTCCGGTATTCTACAAGCAAAGAGATAACTTTTTTCATCCTGCGTGGGCCTTCTCGATTCCTAGCTGGGTTTTACGAATTCCATATTCTTGTCTTGAAGCTGCTATATGGACTTTTGTGGTATACTTTACAGTGGGCTTTGCACCTAGTGTAGGGAGGTAATTGCCCTTCTTATATAATCATAACCATTTCCTTCAATATGTTCTCTTTAAATTTTTTTCCATATCTAGCAATGACCAACTTTGCTATGATAGGTTTTTATGCTTCATGTTCTTGTTGTTTTCCATGCACCAAATGGCCCTGGGACTCTTTCGAATGATGGCGGCTATTGCACGGGACATGATTGTTTCAAATACATATGGCTCTGCGGCAATATTAGCTATCTTTCTGTTAGGGGGATTTGTTGTTCCGAAAGGTATGATTTGATAGGAAATTAGATTTTTTTTCTTTGTGCTAGTTTTTATTTCTTGAACTGCTTTATGGACTTATCTATTATTTGCATGTGCAATGATTTCTTATGCTATTATTCATAATTTGGAGAGAGATGAAATGAAATCTTACTCTGATACTTGTGCTACTTCGTAATGAGTTTATACCCATTATGTCTCTTAGATGAAGTCAAGCCATGGTGGACTTGGGCATTTTGGATTTCACCCCTTACCTATGCACAACGTGCAATTTCAGTTAATGAGTTTACTTCAACAAGATGGGCAGAGGTGAGTTCATTCTTATTTTTCTTTTTCTTTTCATTTTCTATTTTCAACAAATTGTTACTGAATCATGATTTTGTTTCCACATATTGGCATATTACAGAGATCTGCTATCGGAAATAATTCTGTTGGAACCAATATTCTGACTTCACACGGCATACCCACCCAAAATTACTGGTACTGGATCGGAATTGGTGTTTTATTAGGCTATTGTATTCTTTTCAACATTTTGTTCACTCTTGCACTGGCATACCTTAAGCGTAAGTCTACTGAAATCCTCAAATAATTTGTAAATTTTATTTTGATCAATCTCTCTTTTATCATTCGGTTTTTTAGTTGCTTTTAATTCCTTTTAACTACACAATGAGACTTCTGACCTTTTTCTTTTTAAATACTGTTAAGCCTTAGGAAAAGCACAAGCAGTGGTTGTGTCTGATGCCATAGAGGAAAGCAATGAAGGAGCTTGCAACCCTTCTATGGAAATGACAACATACGGTAATTTACCCCCACCCCACCCCATCCCCTACAACACATATATACACAAAAGAAAAGTACAAAAAACTATCCACTCTAATAAATATTTTATGGGGACTCTCTTATGTTTGATAATCACTCGGTAGCAATGTATTCTTCAATTCTAGAGTTTGTACTTCATTATTGACTATGCAGAACAGAATAGCGATTGGTTTGTTTAATAGATGGTATTTTGCTTGAAGATAATCTTGTGTTGAGTTTAACATAATTGATTTCCTGCCAATTTCAGTCAGAAGTAGCACTTCAGAAGAAAGGAAAGTTGCTCAAGAGAATATAGAGAAGAAAGGAATGATTCTTCCCTTTCAACAGTTAGCGATGACATTCCATAATGTGAATTACTTTGTTGACATGCCAAAGGTGGTTAATTTTAGTTACTGTTTGATTTTTCTTCCTTGGCATCACAGTTTAACTTATAAATGACATCTCAAATCCTAGGAAATGAGGCTGGAGGGAGTTCCAGAAAATAGACTGCAGCTACTATCAAATGTGAGTGGCGTATTTAGACCAGGTGTCCTGACAGCATTGGTTGGTTCCAGTGGTGCTGGAAAAACAACACTTATGGATGTCCTTGCTGGAAGAAAGACTGGCGGTTATATTGAGGGAGAAATTAAGATATCTGGATTTGTCAAAGAACAAAGCACCTTTGCTCGAATTTCAGGATATGTTGAGCAAAATGATATACATTCACCCCAAGTTACAGTTGAAGAGTCTCTCTGGTTTTCATCAACTCTTCGCCTTCCTAAAGACATTAGCAAAGAGAGAAGACAAGTTAGTGATCACTTATCTGCATGTGTAACATTTATTATATCATTGAATAATATCTAATACTTTTCTTTATAGGAATTTGTCAATGAGGTGATGGCACTAGTAGAGCTTGATAATCTGCGACATGCATTAGTAGGTAAGCCTGGAAGTACAGGTTTATCAACAGAACAGAGAAAGCGCCTTACTATTGCAGTGGAGCTAGTTGCAAATCCTTCAATTATCTTTATAGATGAGCCAACTTCTGGTTTAGATGCACGGGCTGCAGCAATTGTAATGCGTACCGTCCGTAATACAGTCGATACAGGGAGAACTGTAGTTTGCACCATTCACCAACCTAGCATTGATATATTTGAGGCGTTTGATGAGGTTATTAGTCATTGGACTATTTATATATTGTTTCTTTCTTTGAGGAACTCATAGGAACTCTCCCTTCAGTTCTAACTCTTACTTTGTTTGATGCAGCTTCTCCTTATGAAGAGAGGGGGGAGGGTCATTTATGGAGGTTTGCTTGGTGTGAACTCACAAACGATGATTGATTACTTTCAGGTTGCTTTACATTTTAGCTCTTCTTAAACTTCTTTTTAGAATGCACACAAAATGGTACTCTTCTTGCAAATAATTTTTGAAGTGTTTTACATGCATTCTAATTGAAAAATTCTTTGCAAGAGAACATGTTACATTTTAACTCTTACTTTGTACATTTTAAATTCTTTTTAGCTGCCGCCTACTGTTTCCATTACTCTTTGTGAGAACATTGCTTCATTTTCAGTCATTACTATTCCAGGTCAATAGTTATTTCTTCTTGTAGACTGAATTCTCACATTCGAGGAGTTTTTAAAAGAAATGTTTTCTAGAACATATAAATATCACGTGACTGAAGAACAAATTCTATCTACAAACACATGCACTTGGAACGAAGGCAGAGGACCTTGTGCTTTCATTTGGGTTTGGGTTGGTGGGATGGGTTGCACCGTTGGGATGGGGGCATGGTCAGTAGATTTTGAATGTTATGCAATCAATCTATCGATAAGAAACAGAAACTAAACTTATTATTGTACTTGTAGGGTTTTTTCACATTGTATTAAATGCTCACATTTCTCCTCTTTTTTTTTTTTTTCTTTTCTTAACAAACTGAGCTAATGTTAAAATATCTCTCATCCATGTAGGGGATATCTGGAGTTCCTCTTATTCCTAATGGATATAATCCTGCAACTTGGATGCTGGAAATTACTACTGCAGCATGGGAAAATAAGCTCGGGATAGACTTTGCTGCCAGATATAAAAACTCACTTGAATTCAGGTAATTATATTACTTGTTTCGGTGACGTAAGTGCGTTACCCTCTAGTTTAATTAATTTATCAAGTAAAGCTTATATGTGCAACTGACAACATTTTTTTTTCCTCCAGGGAAGTTGAAAATTGGATCCATCAATTAAGTACTCCTCCATCCGGTACAGAGCCATTGAGATTCTCTTCAGAGTTTCCACAAGATACTTTAACTCAATTTAGAACGTGTTATTGGAAACAAAATCTTGTTTACTGGAGGAGTCCAGAATACAATGTTGTGCGACTCTTCTTTACTAGTATTGCAGCAGTTATCATCGGCACTGTATTCTGGGATGTTGGTTTAGAAAGGTAATTAGATTTTAATTCATTTTGTTATCCCTTGTATACCATGCTAATCCTAAAGTTCTTTCCTTATATTTGGAATTTGTGATTGTTGTTCCTTTTCGCTCTTCGACTTAATGTGTCATAGAGATGAGTGCAATTCCATATAACATATTGTGGAGTGCTCTTTGTTCCATGAGATTGAAACTATATATTCAAAAGGTAGGTCTACCTACCTGCCAACTGGGCCCCTAGGTTTTATGACATTGCCCTCATGCTCATAGCTACGTTCACTAGGAATTCGGCACCTAGAGGGTTAATATCAGGTGGATAGCTAGTCATAGATATTTGTCAAGTCATTTATTGTACTTTCTTATGCCTCCTCATTGCTGAATCATAGTTCCATTTTTGGCCGACCTCGTTTTGACGTGATAATTCTTGGGTGATGATGGATGAACATATTTTAGAATACTGTTGAAATAGATCTGATCGATGTTGCCTCTTTATGTTGAATGCATCCTCCTAACGGAAACAGTAGATATCAGAAGAAGGAAATGCTTTCCTCTCCTTAATGAAGCCCAATTATTAAACTTGCCCCATATCATGTCATCATTTCATCCTTCCCATAAAAAATGGGGTTAGCCATGCATGGAGGCCAATCTAACATGTGAAGGATCTCAGGATTGACCAAACCTATGAGTCTATGACCAATTCCAAGATATGCCGAGCCTCTGAGGTGGTGGAAATTTTGTTTTGGCTGAAACTATGGGCAATAGAGGTGCGTGACATAAAAGATTCTGTCTCAAATTGATAACTACTACTAATACATTGTCCGGTTCCTTCTCAGAAGTTCAGCCATAATGCACGCCTATAAGTTCTTAGATTTTCATGTCAACTTATATAGTGCAATCTCTAGGCTTTCTCTGGTACCCTTATTTCTTTGGTACCCTTATCTACCCTGCATCTGCCTACATCTATGAGTTCGTGTAGACTAATTTGTTACCCATTACATTGCCTTCACGGTTGTTTCATATACATTTCCGTTTTACTCGATGAGCAATAACTATTTATCCCTTCGATCATTTTGTAACTAAATGTAGACTCATGCACCTTGCTTGCATGAACTTAAACTGCATATCTAAATGGTAGGTTTACCTACCTACCAAATTGGCCCCGTAGGTTTTATGGTATGACTCTCTCATAGCTACCTTGCCTAGGAATTTGGCACCAACATAGATGGTCGAGACACCCGGTTATAAAAAACTTAGTCAAATCCTTTATGGAGCTTTCTTATGCTCCATAGTCGACCCCACTATTATGTGAGAAGGCTTGATGATGATGATGATGAGTAGCTCAATGTTGATCCATGATGTCATTTAATGTATAGTGGAAATCATCCATTATTAACATTATATCATATAACCTGTCAGAACATTTGAAAGGTAGCTCATATCCGTCATTTTTTACAAAGCTCAAACATGTAATGATATAATGATATTGATTTACACCATGTCAGCAACCTCAAGTACCTTCTGCCACTTCTGTAGTATTTACTCGATGGTGAACAAATGTTCGAAGCTTCTTTTTTTCGTGTGAAACCCATCAAATTACTCGAATGGACCATCATCTTTTTTACATCACTCTTAATTCCTTGCAAGCCGACCCCAAAATTTGGGATACAGGATTTATTGTTGTTGTTTCTTAATTCCTTGCAACCCGACAACATCCTATTGATCCATGATGTCATTTAATGTATAGTGGACATCATCCATTATTAA
>JAYESA010000015.1:834583-837083 GCA_036927795.1 Iris macrosiphon | reverse complement strand
CCCTACTTGACTTGATTTCGGGTTCCGGGTTCCAAAAGCACTCAAACTAACTCCAAATCTCTCCAACTAACCCACTAAAAATATAATAAATATTCTAAAACCCAAAATAGGTCTCACAGGGGTGTGGGCTGGTCGGACATGGGTCCACTAGGGTCTGACATGGGTCCAGGCTAGCCAAAATCCTAAAACATACAATAAAAAATATAATACAATCAATAATTAATTATAAATACAATTAATTAAAAATAATGCACAATTAACTAAATTAAAAATAAAAAAAATACCCGACTTTGGAAATGGGGTGGTGACAAGCCTATCCTCCTTAGAAAATTTTGTCCTCGAAATTTAAAGTCAATCACACTCCTTCTAGGTCAAACCCCCCAACAATCACAGTCAAGAAATTCTACCTATATAACATACAAGATCAGGGTCCTACTGGTCGTGTTATCACAGTCTTAATCAGGGTCACTACACTATCTACCACAGCACAAAAAAAATCTAACAGGTACTAATGAAGCACACCACAAGGAATAGAAAAGGACAGGAAGAAGAAACAAAGAGACAGACCTGCTAACCCGACACCCGTGGCATCGGCCTCCTCGACCGTTAACGCATAAGCCCTGCCCTGCTGGGGTGTATCCCTCTGCTGGTGCGGGGCATGATGCTGTGCCACAGATGGCCTAGTTCCAACTCTCTGATCCTGTGCTCCACCCAATGGAGGTGCAGTGGGGCAATCTCGCATCTGGTGAGCAGCGGATCCACAAAATAAATACACCTTCAGCCTCCTCCTACAAACATCCCAAGTGTGTCCTGCCTTCCTGCAGTAGGCACAAGTGGGCACCCTCTGATCCTGACCCTGCTGTGCTGACTTCTGCACATAGGGATGCTTAGCTGGTCCTGCACTACCACGGGCACTGCCTGAATCATCCCTGCCTCTCTTGGACTTGAGCTCCAAGTCATCCTCTGCTCTCTGAGCATCTCCTACTATCTGCTCGAAAGTCGCCTCGCGGTCGCTCCTGGTCAAAGACTTGACCGCCATAACCAAGCCCTTGCGAAACTTCCTCGCCTTTGCTGCCTCACTCAAGCCATCTACAAATCTGCCCAGACGACAGAACTTCGCTGCGTACTCGTCCACCGTCATGCTCCCCTGGACGAGTGCCTCGAACTGGCTCTCCAAAGCACTAAGCGCCACATCTGGGAAAAACTTCTCCTTAAAAAGCCTCTTGAAAGCCTCCCAAGTAAGCCCTGGCGCTGCAATCCTCGTATCAGTGCGATACCACGTCAAAGCGAGGTCGAACATCTGACTGCCCGCTGCCTCTATCTGCATGCTGTCTGGAATCTGCGCCAGCCTGAAGATCCCCTCGATCTGCTCTGTCCAGTCATCCGCGTACAGGATCCCTTCTGTACCACGGAACTCCTTGGGCCGCATCCTCTGAAAGTCAATGATACTGCCCGGCCTCGGATGCTGTGCCTGATCTGCCTGTGGCTGAACCTGTGCCACCCTATCCACTGCCGTCATGGCCACCTGATGGGCGTTCTCAATGCCCAGCCTCATCACATCCACCTAACGGTGCTGCGCGTCCATCATCTCCCTGAAGAACGCAAACAACTGTGCGGCATCTACTGGAGCAGGAAGTGGTGGAGGAACCACCGGAACGACTGGGGTAGCCCTCGGATCGACAGGTGAAGGAGGATCCCCGAGAGAAGCAGATGCTCCCTCAACCGCAGGAGTGGTGAGTGGAGCGGTAGCAGCTGCCTGAATACGAGCTGGACGAGAGGTAGCAGACCTCTCAGTAGCAACTGCTGGGGCGGTACGATGAGATCGTCTCTTCGGAGGCATCCTGAACACAGATCAAAAGAAGTCAATACGGTGCAAGATACGATATCATCAAAGAAGGACAGTAATATTTCAAAAGAAGCAATTTCAGAATAATTAGATTAGAATTGTTCCTAGTCGTGATTGACTACACTCTCATCCTAGATCCTATATCCTAGAGCAGGCTCGCAGCAGTACAACTAAGTTGTTGTACCACCACGATATCGCACTAATTGCGAATCGAGACCTGCATGGGCCACCACCAAAAATGTGTCACGACCCGCACCCAAAAAATCGGGCATGAGTCGTGGGTACGTCCAGCCTACGCCGCAGCATCGGCGGTAGAACGCTGTCTAGGTCAACTATCTAAATAATAATCTCACACAAAAATCGGCCATGACCTCTCCAAAAGGAGGGCAACCACACAATCAATATATAAACCTGTCAAGATCTCAACTCCAAACGGAGGAGCAATATCAAATGATAATCACAATATACTCAATCACGAATCTAAGCACGATAAGATATCAAGGGAGTCTAACAACTATAAAGTCTAACCAACAACAACTACTACAACAACCACAACATCCATAATAATAATACAACAATATCCAAAATAATATACAAACAAGGTCTCAATCCAAAACCGGAGACAAATCCGGTGCTAAAGCTAATAAAAACAAC